>WEIS01053214.1:3785-32586 GCA_013389965.1 Todus mexicanus
CCACCTTTTGCTAAAAACCCGCCCTGCAATAAACCACCCAAGCAAATCAAGCTAGAACACGAAGTCACAAGCCTTGCGCCACCAGAACTTCCAATATCCAAGCACAGATCAGGCTTTTCTCCTGCAAGTCAGCGTGTCTTTCATCCGAAACTTTGCAATGTGACTCCAAATATACTAACAACTGCCGAGTGATCTGCTGGAATTAGTGCAACACGTTGTACATGCAAATCCAGCTTTCAAAGGTTTACTTTTTGCTTTAATCACCAGCACTAAAAGGACCTAGTGTTTCCCTTTCATCTGGCAGCAAATTAATTATAAAAGCTAGATGGTAATATTAATATTGTCTTCCTGTAGATCAATGGGTTTATTACCTTTGATTCTAATTATGCACTTGATAACAAAAACCTAGATAGAGATATATATATATCCAAAAATTCCGGGGTGGTGAATTCAGGTAAAGACTTAAATAGAAATGTTTTATCTTTTAATCTGTTGACTCAGTTTAAAGTTCAAAAATATAATCGACTTTGGTTCAAAGAATCCTAAATATACCTTTGTGGTTTTCGCCCCTCACTTTCAGCACCACAGGAAGGTGGAAGCTTCTGTGGCCAGGACATCGCCCCAGCAGGGGCTGGATCAGGACCCCCACGTCCCTTCGCCGAGGTCACACATGCGCCGTGCCCTGACTCTGCTGAGGAACCAGGCAGCAGAGTGGGCGAGATAAACACGACAGACACCAGGCTGGAAGAGGAATAATGAAATCTGGTATTGTTACCTTCTTGTAATGCAACTTTAATGAGCATTTTTGTAGCTTTTTTTCCCCGCACAACAGTGTAGTAACAAAGCCGGGTTCTGGCCTGTGCAGCTCCTTCTTCCTTTGATGTGACTGTACGAAACACCTCGAGTCGGTAGTGACGGGTTTGCTGTTAAAGCTCTGTAGCTCTCTGTTTGTACACGCCTGATGAAAGTCAGACATGTCGCAGCGATAAAGGCAAAGCGCGATATTTAGGGCACCCTAATTACTCATCTGTACGCTGGATATGGCCCCGTAAACTAAGCCCCCCTCCCCTTCTTCGTTTAATTATTATTTTGTTCTTAACAAGATAGAGATTAAATTGAATGCTCCAGATCAAGGCAGAGAAAATGACTGGTTTAGTGCACCTTGAGCCGCGGCTTTAGTAAAACATGATTACAGGAGTGTTTTATCTGCTGCAGCGAGGGAAATAACCAAGCAGTAAATTGTTGGGCTTAGCTTATGGAAGCCCACATCCGTTTCATGGCTTTTGGATCACTTTCCTAATCATTGCTTCTTAAACAGCAAGCAGCAAGGGTGATAATACTATGAACAATAACAAAAAACAAATACTTCTTCTCAGACTGTTTATGCTCCCTCCTGCTCAGTCTCACTGATGTGCACTCCCATTTCCAGGCTATGCTGACACCTTCTCACCCCACAACGGTGGCCTCATGTGAATCCTGTGCTGGGTGCTGTATAAACATGAGGTGAAAACATTATCCTTGGGCTCAAGAGCTGGAGACTAAACGTAGGATAAAAGACCCTACCTGGATACAGCACATAACTGAGGGGAGCAAAAGATGAGAAGCAGAGAGCTGTGTTTATAAGCAATACTCTTAACGTACACGTCATGCACTGGAACTCTTGTGAAGGTGTTGCAAGAGAGGAAATTCTTGGGTGGGATGCAAGGGTGAGAATGTGATGTGAAAGAAGATTAGCTTTACAGAAAGCTCTCTTCATATGGAAGTGTCACGGGAGGAAAAAAAGAAGGTGTTCCTAAGAGAACGTGGCCACGTTATGGCACGAATTTGGAAAACAAAGGATAATAAACAATATATGTTCCATGTATTTGCTAATGGCCCCACAAATCACGCACACTCATTTGATCCCAAAGCACGGAATCGTGCTCGTGGCTCTTCAGATGCCTGTATGGTCTCCCACTGCTATCCCTTCCCTCCTGACTTGGATCGGTTCAAAGTAAATCCAACAGCTTCAGCTACTAAAGGAGGATTATTTACAACTCAAACACCATACAAGTGTGCCTGGACACCATGGTGACGAATATAATAGAAATGAGAAAATGTTGTTCTCATATTCCCCCAGCTATTACACATGCTGTTCTTTTTCAGCATCTGCACCCCAGCATAAATATAAAGTTTGGGATATCGCAAGTGCTTCAAAGCTTTTGCCGTTAAACACACAGTACGAGTCCTGACAATCTGCTTTCTGCATCATAATTTTACCATCTATTTAAAACTTAAGAGGTACCAGAAATGCTTTGGAAATCAATTCAAAAGGATTCTTGAGACTTATGTACACACGGCGTGCGTCCATTTGGACTAATATTTGCCAGAAAATAGAAGCTAAAGAGGAGCTGAAAGGCTTCCCCTTTTTTTAAGCAACCTGAATCTAGAGCTTTTCTCTTCCACAAGAGATGCCTGCACTGAGCAGAAGGCAAGAAGACGACAACTTTTCCAATTCTGGTTTAGAAGAAAGTCACCACCGGTTATTGGAGAGCACCCACGGACTCAGCTGGCTTAGTTCAGAGGCTCAGACTGCTTACTTAAATAACCACCTTCCCTGAGACACGCGGATTCAAGATTTTGTTATAATTTTTGCCATTGCCCAGGGGTCTGTTACGCTGGGCTTCATTTTCCACTCCGAAATAGGAAGAGAGGCTCGTGTTAACCGGGTGGGGTTTCTTTGCAAGCCCTTTGAAAGCATTTCCCTCATAGAAGCAGAGGGTCAGCACAGGATCCAGTCTCCACTGACAGCCTCAGAACAGAGGCTTATTTGATGCAAAGTCCGTTTGCTGCCCTTCGGTGCACACGCGGCTTCGGGACTGGAACAGGCTAATCCGTGAATTTCCTAAAACTTCAGAATCTCATTGATTTCTATCCCACCTGCCTCTTACAGACTGAATCTGAAATACGAGGAGATGTTATTATCAGGTGAGATTTCATCCGGCTCTTCGGAGGAAGGTGCGCGCTGGGTTTTGTTAGTTAAGCCTGTCGGTTGGGATAGTTATTTCTGTGCAACCTGCAGCTTTCTGTATTAATCCTAATGAAAATATGCAGAGGAAATCACCTCTGCCTTTCTCTTCTGGGAGATGCTGTATTTGTTTTTCCATCCCTTTATTCATGCGTGGTACTGAAGGCATGAACGAGACACAAATACAATCTTTGACAATATTCATCCACCACACCAGGTTATTTCCCAATAAAATAAGCCTGAGCCGAAGCAAGGCACACAAAATCCTGCAGTTCGCTCTTCTGTTCTAATTAGAATCTTTGTTTGTCTCGCTGACTTAATGCTGGTGGCTTGCCCGGTTTTCAGACACAGGCAGGAAAGTCTGAGAGAACAGAGCTGAGGAGGAGCCCAGTGCTACGTGGCTTTCCCTTTTGACCAGAGGATTTCTGGATAAGCCCACAGAGGGATTTGTTGTAACATACTTTACTTCTTGGCGAGATCATTTATACTGAAAAATATTCTGTGAGATGCAGTAAACAGCTCAGCGTGCTGGGCTCAGGTAAGCTGAGCAACACCCGCGCCTCTGGAAAGCCAGAGGAAATCAAATGAGATCAAGGACACGCAGAGACAAACTAAGAACTACACTGCTGAAAAAAAGGACAATTAGAAGGAAACCACTTCAGTAAATTCAAAGAACTTTTCACGCTCAGCTTCCAATGTTCTTTTCTTCCCCAACATTAGCTGAAGCCTGGTACGTTCTGTGGGTGACGGGTAAAATTTTTCATTGGGAAATCTGATTTTAAGACACAGAGACATCTCACACCTGTGAACAGAGCTAAAAACAAGCCCGAGACCCCATAACCCCTGCCCTGATCCAAGACACTTGGAGGCTGGTACACTGCCCGAGGCCCAGAAAGCTGAGCTCTGCTCTCAGTCCTCGTCCCAAGGTGACTGTGCCTGAGCCTAGGACACTGCACAGAATATTGAGCTGCAAGAACCAGCCACAAAGCCTCGGTTCTGTTTCTCGGAGAAGAAACGGCCAAGTCTCCAGAGCTGGGACCCTACACTAAAACTGCCTCCGATCTAAGATTGCCAGTCCTAAAGACTGTATTTCGAATCTCCAGATGTTCCCAGCAAGGGCATTTTCCTCTCTGTGTTCTTCAGAAACATTTCTCCCTGTTCTCATGAAGCTGCACAGGGCGTTCTGTTTCCACTCTGAAAGGAAAGAGCATCTCATGGCCCTGCAGTGGCAAAGATCCTGCAAACCCGGCCCAAGTGCAGCACCCCAAGGATTCTCAGTTGGTTGTGGTTGGCAAACAAAGATAAGCTCCAAAAGCTACAGCACAGATTTCAGATTGACCCAAAGGTGAAAGGAGCGGGGCCTGTCCTCACAATGTACCAGCAAACACCAGCCTTCAGCAACCAGATCTTCCACCCAAACCTTTCCTGGTCAAGTCCACTAAAAATCCTGTCCCAATCAACCTAAACCTGCCAGGTTTCCCAATATTCCTCCTTGCAGACACTGGTAAATGAAACCAGAACTGGTCAGAACTGAAGAGGAGAGAACTAAATTGATTTTTAATTATTTTTTTAGGTTGAGTTTTGGGTTGGTTGGGGGGTTTTTTTTGCATAGCCTCTCTAAATTGGTTCCTCGTCGTGTTTTCTTCCTGGCTTCTGCTGCCCTGGAAGTTTCAGTGACAAGCAATATATTGTTGCTAACCTCTCTCAAGGAGAGAGGGGATACAATTTTCTTCTTCCCTTATTATGTCGTACCATAAGAACAATAATATTCATTCCTTTGTAGCGTAATTAAAATAAACTGCTGTGCTGTGGCGTTTAGTCAATTGTAGCAGTCGCTTATTGCCTCATATGCAACAAATCCTCAGAGATTACGACTTAAAGCACATATGAATTTTCGCTTTCACGCTCTTACTCAGAAGGAAAAGAGGAAAGTGCAGCAGCAACTGATCCATGACCCGCTCTGCTCACGCAGATAAATCCCCCCCACCGGACATGCATTACCAGCGCTGGGCGCCGCTCTGAAAGGAGGAACCTAATTCATTCGGGGGAGTTACACACGCTTAAAATTCATAGAAAGAGAGATAATGCTTTTGATCTGAGAGTACCGGGGCAAATCGAACGTGCGGGTAACGCGTGCTGGCCGTGTGCTGCGCTCCGGGGCGCAGGTTTTTGTTTGCATAACGGCAGTGTGACTCTGCTTGCGGGCAGAGGCTGCGGCGCCAGAGAGATGAGTGAGGGGAACAACCAAAGCACACACGACAACGTTTGCCCTGCTGATAAATGCATCGTGACACAGCGCTCGGACTCGGTCCGCACGGGAGTTCTGCGTGGTGCTAACGACAGGGAAATGGGGCTTTCTGTAGGAACAGGCAGTGGGATGAAGGTTCTAATTCTGGCTTTAAGACCAGCTCCTCACCTGGCCACGGGTCACAACCTAAAAACGTTAATAACGCTGCCCGAGATCTTGTGGATTTGTTAGCGAGGTGATCAGGGTCTGTAAGACCATGATGAGCTGGAGAAATCCACTTAACCTACCTGCCTAATAAACACATAAACCGTTTTCTTAAACATGACCTCCTTCCTAAGGAGTCCTGCCACGCAGGCTAAAAAGCAGCCTAATTCCTTACCTTAGCCCCTGTAGGGATGCTGTGAGAATAATCATAATTATACAAGAACTGCTCAAATCCTACAGGCATAGATGTGCCGTTAGCGCTGGATGGAGGGAGTCCAAACATCAAACAGTTATCAGCAGATAAAATATGTAGATGATGACTCAGAACTAAGTACGTAATTATATTATCTGATTAAAATGCAAAATAAAGCCAACTGCATGCTATTAAATAGATCAGGTATAGAGAATTTGTAAGCCATGAGAACCCACCCAAGCACTGCAGGGAATGGACTCGTGTATCCAGCACGGTACAGAACAGAGTCAAGCCTTCAAAAGTCCCCCTCTCCCCGATGTTTGCGACCAAGATGAACTCAGCAGAGGCATCTTCTCCCCTACAAGATCCCAAACTAACGCAAAGGAACCACAGACTTTACAGCAGCTGTGCCTCGACAGAACGCAGGACACCCCTGCATGTAGCTGGTCACTACCAAAGGAAGAAAAAAAACAACAAGAAAAAGGACAATAAATCTGTAAATTTATAGTGTAATTTTGCCCTAGTTACACCAGTGTACAACCACGACAAGCAAGGCTGCTTTCCACAAACAAATTTATCACCACTGGTTGCTCTTCTATTGCTTTCAATAAGAAATGCCAAAATAGGTATGATTTAGAAACGCTATCAGCTGACTGCAATACTCAACAGATTTGGTGCTTTATAGTAAAATTGGTCTCTAAGTGTTGCATTACAAATAAATAAATAAATAAGAGAACGAATATGGACCTAAATCTGCCACTTAATGCTCCACAGTTATGCCTCAATATTTACTGTAACCCAGTAGCTTGTCTTCAGGCCCTCATTTGTGTATTCATGAGGTTGCCATGCAGCTTGAAAGCGGGAATTTTTTTTCTGCTTTGTTATAAAACTTCAAATATTAGGGTGGTTTGGGGGCTTTTTTTAGTGCACAGTTTATGTAAATCCCGCTCTGAGCAATACGGCTTTTCCTGATGCCGAGTTTACAATTCAGAAGCCGCCTGACCCGTTGGTTTAGGGAAGAACAGCGCCTTGGGTGAAACTGTTGTTGGGAAATTCAACAAGCACGTGGACGGAGCTATGTAAGGAGCACATAAACAAGGCAGGAGAGAGAGGAACCAGATCCGTGCAGAGGTTCCAAACTCCTTGACATTGCACCTGCTTCCCAAAGTAATCTCGAGATGGTTGTTTCTTCAAGTGTTCTCCACCCCATCTACAGTTTGTGGCGTCAGTACCTTGCATGATGGCGTAAAAGATCTGCAGCAAGGCTCTGAACCTCAAATTGCAGACAAGATAACACTTCTTGGAGGAAAGCTAAGTGAAGCAGTGGACACAAGGTAATGGAGTAACACCAGACTTCGAGTTCCACGGCCACAGCAACGTCAGAGATACCAACCATATCATACCACCACCCACGCCAATCTTCCATCAGACCCACCTTAAACATCCTACGCTTCCCCTTTTCTACGTCTAGGAAGGTTTGAGTTGTTTATGGAGATATAACAACGTAAAGTAGAACACGTGTGGGGGTCAGGATTGCGAAACAGCAAACCTTCACTCACCGACGTGCGGCGTGGCATCAGGCAGCTCATTCCTCGCCCGCCTCTGCTCCAGATCTCCGTCACTCCTCTTCTCTGAACGGGGAGCTCTCCGGAGCACATGCTGTGTTCCACCATTCGTCTGGACGGCGTAGAGCAGAATCCTAATAATTCATCCTATCAAAGACAATGATTTCCTCTTACTAACAGGAAAACCCGAGTCGTTGATGAACGTGACAGCTGGAGAGCACGGAGCGGAGGGGGGCTGAGTTAATGCAGCCATCCCCTGCCAGGGCTGCCAGCAGGATTTGATTTGGGATGCTCAGTATTGATGTCACGGGCTCCCACACCCCCCGTTATTCATGCTGCAGCAGGAAAGCCTTACTCCTTTTTTTCCCCGTGACTAATCCAGCCACGCTTACTGTCACACCCCAATGTTACACCTTCATTAACCTTTTTCCTTACACCCCTCGTACACAGCAGTGATGCCATGCTCCCCGTTTACACAAAGAGAAACTCGCGTTTCATCACATCTTTCCAAGAAAACAGGTCCAAAGACGGCTCTTGGATTTTACTGGCTGTAAACCGTTGGGTCAAACGCAATCTCATCCAACTGCCGTGTCAGCGGCCGATGAGACGGACGCTGCGATCCAGCCGTCTCTGCTTCCACATCTGTGGGGATCCAGACATCTGGATCGCGCACACATCGCATCTCCCTTTTCCAGACCCTACTCCAGAGCACACAACAGACAGCAGCTTCCTTCCCTCCAGTGCAACGAGAAACCAGATGGCTTCAAAAGACCCACTTTGCCTCCGAGGCAGCATACGGAATATTAATTAATAATAGATTAATAGACCTTTCCCCACTTAAAAATTTAATTTGTTTGTTAGCTGAGCTGTTTGCACCAGGCGAGCGCTACAAAACAATGGCTCGCTCGAAGAGCCGTGTCATCTCTTTGGAGACGTCCTTGGCTGGCCCTTGAGGAAATCACATCAGAAGGAACCCGGAGACAGAGGAAGAAGAATCACAAAGGCAGCGATTTTGTTTTTAAAAGCACTGGCCATTTGGAAGCTTCAGAGAAGCGGCCTGCGGAGAGGAGGGATGGGTATTATCAAGCAGGAAAAGCTGTTGGCCTTCAACTTGACTGTGAGCAACAAAGCGCAGCAAGAAAATAACTCGTCTGAGGAGCGCAGAGCTTGGCAGGTCCATGAGTGTAATGGTTTAAAGCTTCCCCACCATCACCTGAGCAATCCTGAGCGAGCAGCGCCTAACGAGGTCAGCACCAGAGCCCACACCACGGCTCAGGGCTCTGACTCTTTGCTTTGAAACTTTGGATACTGCGGGAGAGCAAAGGGAGCTGAATAATTTGAACTGGGTTTTTCAAGTCTTATTAAATGGTGGTTTTTTCCCTCTGCTGGGACTTCTAATCCTCTGGTTTTGTCAGTTGGTGCCCCACTGGGTGTACGTTTCCCTCACCCTCTTTCTCTCCCCTGGGATCTCACCTCCTTATTATGAGCCCGGATAAGCAGCTTTAATTCAGTGTCAGCCTCACCTACTGAATTAAACTGGGCCCAGAAAAATCCTATTACTGTTGTGAGGGAGGCTGAATAAATGTGTATCTTGACTGATCGCGTATTAATCCCGGTATCCACTTAGGGCCTGAAAGGAACTGTCTGTTCAGTTGCCTAGCAATGCCACCGAACGGGAGGCTTCGCGTGCTGAAAAAAGGGTCAATTGCTAAATAAGCCCCCAGAACCTCATTTCCAGGCTTTTTTTTCCTGAAGCTCTGCATTTTCTAAATAAGCAACAAATAACCACCAGATATGAGATTATGAAATAAGACAATGGCGAGAGCTCGTGTTTTACACGCGGCGCCTCTCACCAGTCGGGTGCAGATTTCACACGGAGTAAGACAGATTTCACATAAAAGAAAAATAAGAAAAGGAAGAGGAAAGGTTGCCAAGGTGTGGTAAAGAACAGCGTATTAATTCATAAAAAGTCAGACGCTGGTGTTCACTGGGTCACAGCCATTCTCTACAGCAGACCTGTGCCTAGCTGTGACCAGCCCAGGAGTTGGACACTGGACCCAATTCCCAGCTTTTTGCTACGTTATCACGATGACACTGCACAAATTGCTTAAAGGCAACCGAGCCTCTTCAACAAGAACATTCTGCTTCCTGAAAAAAACCTGCAGGTAAACAACAATTACAAGGGGTTTTCTTTTAATACGTGTTTACAATCATTCGAGACCGTTGGTTCAGGGAACTTCCCCCAGGAGAGGACTTGACTTCGGCCTGAAGAGCACATCTGGCAAGAGAGCACCGAGGGAAAGGTGCCTCGTGGGCAGTCACTGGGAAGAAGCAGTAATTCCCTTTTCTGTCGAGAATTGAGTGTGTGCTGCTAAATGTCAAGTGTTTTCGTTAACAGCTGGGGAGATGAAGCCACAGAAACTCTTGTTTATAGCCCTGCAGCCTCTTAGCCTGTATTGGGATGTAATTTGGTTCAGCCACGTGGCTCTGCACGTTAATCGCGTTTTTAGATTGGTTTAGGCCATTTCACAATCTCCTTTTTGTGTGGCTCATGTGGGAGACAAAACTCTCGAGATCTATTGTTTAAGGTTTTTCCACTTGATACGTGTCACTCTTCCCCGAGAGCTTCTGAAGGATTCACCCAACACAGGATAAAGATCGGAACGCACATGAAAGACATTGAATCTCCTCGCCCCGTGGCTTTTTGGAGAAACAAACAGCCCCGTAAGCAGAGATTTCTACAGGAGGTAACACCACGAAATCCTTCAGGATACAGGCAATCACCGGCCTGATTGCTATCAAACAGATTCATCTTTTTTGATCATGAGTTGTAGTAGAAAAAGGACTGTCAGGCTGATGTGCCGTTACCTGTCAGGTACAGACTCTTCCACGTCACAACTATTTTTCCCTTCATTAGTACCTAGATGTAGTCTGAAGGAATCTGAGAAGAGAAATTAAAGGAGAAGTGAATAATACGATGTTATTGGCTGCTACGTTCCTCTACCCGCATTTGGGCTCAGGCTTGTAGCTCATTAGAGACTAGCTGGATTTTTAAGACGACAAGATCTGTTTCATCTGGATATCCCTGTCACTGGAGAACATCATCCTTCCTCTAATTACCATCCTGCTCAGCGTGCCATCGGTCCCACCTCTGACTTCTCTTTCAGAGCATTCCTGATCCAGCTGGTAATGTCTGCTCCCTCCTGGAGCAAATGATTATCACACTTGGGAAAACGCGGTGTCCGGAAACGTGAAGAACTGCCAACACTCCCAAGTCGTGGTATCGTGAAACCAGCAGAGAGCTCCTATACCACCTGAGAACACCTTTAAATCTGGAAAACCTCGCATGTTTATTTTCCTTACTAACGAAGAAATACTTCCAGAGCGTTTTGGAATCAGGAGGTACAAGCCTACACGTGGAATAACGCAGGTAAGCCTCTTCTCTCTCGAAGGCGCACTGGCTCCTGGTGAACTCGGCTGGGAAATAAGGTGCCACTTCTTTAAGGACAACTCGATACTGGAAGAGCTGGTGCATCTGCCATCACTGGATCCCTCGCAACTGAGATACCTTCTTAAATCATAAGCTGAATCCAGAAATAACTCGGTGAAATTCTCTACCCTGCATTATACAGAACAGTTAATTGGATGTTCATAACGAGCTACGGCAAAAACCTTGAATTTCAAGAGTACACCACTGAGATCTCCCGGCGCTTCCACCCTCTCTCACCTCCGCCGGGCGCTGCGCTGCCGTTGGCCTTGCTGCCGTGCCAGCAGATTTCCAAGGGAAAAAAACCCCTTAGCAACCACTTATTCTCTTAAGATTTCAGATTAGTCAAAGCAACGCTATGGATTTTAATAAAGGTTTGCCAGTTTTACAGAAACAAACACCCTTCCCAGCCTTGCCAATACTTCTGACAGTTAGAGTAATGGCAATACTTTGTAGATCTCGATTTCTAATCTGCTTTTTTATTGCGGTAAAGATCACCTCTGATTATGTCTTTGTATATGCTACACGGTGGTATTTTTAACATTTTTTTCCTTCCTAACTGACATTTTTCTAAATACCTGTTAAATTAGAGTTGCATCTTACCCAAAATGGAGCCCTCTGCTATGGCAGGTGCTGTACCCAGACCTAATAAGAAGACAATCTCCTCCTCGAAGACTTTACAGTCAATAAATAAAAACGAACAAAGGAAAGAGACTCAGTGTCAGGGAATAAATCAGAACATATGGATACTGGCACCAAGAAATACACAAAGAGCAAACTGCAAGGACCTGGAGGAAGCTGGAGAACAAAACTTGAGGCTTGAAGTACAAACCCAACCCCTTTTTTAGTGTCTTTGGCATGAAATTATATAAATCCCTGATTCCTCGAAGATGATTTCTGGTCGCCTCTGATACCAGTAACAGCTTTGGGTACAGTACAGCAGGAATTCTGGATGTCCACACTTTCTGCCAAGTATTAGCCATCCCAGAGAGTGCAGAACACCACCGCTGTGTCCTGGGATTTATCCTGATGAAATGCTTCACGTTTGCTTTTGATTTTGTCTATGTACACACAAAAAGCATCTTAACACCAGACGTTTAAGAACGGGCTGTGCACGGATTCAGGAACCCAGCCAACAAATCGCTGATTGATCTGTGCTGGAAATGCTTTGTTACATAAACCAAAGTGAGGAACAAAACGTTCAATCCTGACACTGGGATTACTTTTCTTTCTTTTACTCCTTGAGACAATCACACAAGAGGTCTGCCTGCAGGGGAAGGGGAAGGGAGAAAACGCAGCTTTGGTTTATCCAGAGACTTTAATCACTGACATCTTTCTTCTTCCCTTTTGTTTCTCCAGATATTCACCAGAAAGAAGCAATGACCAACGTTTCAGGGGAAGCTCCACAGCCCCGTGAATACACAGACCTTCACCTCAGAGCAAATTCAGGAACATCCTCGTGCACTCTTTTGGAGGAAGGGTCTTATTTTCTATATAGCTCCAAACAACAAGTGACAAAGCTCAGGACTGAGCTACTGCAATTGGCTGAAGTGGACTCGCACTGAGGAAGATGAGCTAAGCCTCGGTGTTTCCTCCACCCACACTTTCTGTCCCTTGCATCCCCTCAGTGTGCAGTTTCTGAGTGACTCTAGCAAAAGGCTGTCACCGTTATTCCCAGGGGAGGAATCTCTTCTGCATCTGACACTCATCCTTAGTTAGTGCTGCCAGCGTTGTGGGGATACTGAAGCCAGAGGGAAGGCAGGTAGCACTGCTTTTGTGTTACACCAGCACACGTGAACTTTGACTGAGATGGAGGAAACACTCCAAACTGGAAACAGCACCAGGAGTAGGCGTCGTGTGCAGCTGTAGCTCCACAAAAGCCCTTTTACAAAACAAACAGCGAGAGAAGGAAGTATTAATATCTCTGCTTTATAGATGGGGGATTGATGCACGTAACTCTTCCCTTTTGCAACCCTTCCGAGCTTGTGTAATTGCTCCCTGCAGGCAGATTCCTTCAATAGCTCCGTACTCTTAGATTAAAGCCCATCCACGCTCCTATCACTTCAATAAATCATCGCAGTCCTGAGAGACAGGAGGGATGGAATGTGGCAATGGTCACCTTTGAAGGACACGCTCCCCAGGTACAGACCCAACAGAATCTGTGGGTGGAATATTCTGGATGACCTCCTGGACATTCTTAGCAGTGCTGCTAAAATTAAATAAAAAAATAAAAAAAATAAGAGAAACAAAACTCTCCAGCTCTTGGACGTGCAGCTGACGTGTGTGGTTGCTAAGGGCAAAACGCCCCGTGTGTGTGTATTCAAGAACCTCTTGCTCACCCACCTGGCCTCCTTCTCCCCACAGGTATCCACAGGTCCAAGTTTAGCTTTAATTTAAAACAGGTCCAGAAGAAAAGAGAACCCGCGCAGTTGTCCTAGCAGGAAGCCCAATTAGCTAAGAATAAAACCTTGAGTGCTGGAGCGATGCAGGCAATAGCCCTCCTCCAAACGCTGTAATCAACCTGCAGCACGAGCAGGATTTTTGTGCAATTTTTCCCTTCCGAGATGTTATTGTCCTTATTGTACAAACCTGAGAGGAAAAAAAAAAGTCCTAAAATATAATGAGGGATTTGTTTTTTCTTCTCTTTTGATTGCTACTGCGTGGAGTTACCTGGGCAGAAAACATCTGCTTTTTCCCCATTAAAGAGCAAAGATTACCAGGTTTAACTAAAACCTGGCGTTCTCTGGTTATTTACTGGGACTTGAGGAGGCAAAAAAAACAGAAGAAGAAGTTGGAACCTAATTACAGAGCAGATGCCATGAGTGGTATTTATTCACCAAAACCACACAGGTCATTCATTAAAATCTCAGTTTTAATTAGCAAACACCTGTTTTGTGTTTGATTTTACACTGATATGTACTGTCTGCAATTTGCTTGCTTCAGTACAAGCAATTAGATAGCCCTGACAGTAACAGTTAATCTAATTAGAACAGGGGAGCCTTGGGAGCCCAGCCCTGACTTCAAGAAATTGCACAGACGATCCCAGCTCCATCCCGTCACGGCTGCGGCACTTGCTGGGCTTAGGGAGGAAGGTAGGGGGCTTTTTTTTCCCTCCAATTCTGAATGACACAGATGCCACTGGTTTTTCGAGCGTTTTCTGTTTTAAAGAAAAATTTCTTTGCAGGAAATAAAGAATGTGAGCTGCGGAGGGACGTGTGCTGGTGTTTTCGCAGGCGCCCTCTGCTCCCGCGCTCCCATTAGGAGTGATGCATTGCAAGCGGCTCTTTCCGGGCAGCCCATTCGCTCCCCTCTTGCTGCCCTGCATCATTCTTCACCGGCTTCCCACAACCCTTTCAAGTCCTTATCGACAGACTGAGAAGCACCTCTTCTGCTCTCTCGACGGCCCTCGCGAGCTCAGAGGGAAGGTTGAAAGGTTTGCAGGAATTATTTCAGGAGGTCTCCTCTGCACAAGAGGGAACGGCGATGCCCGTCGCCCTGGGCTGGTTCTGTGGAACCATCCCGAATCAGACTCGGAGCAGGAATCGGCTCCTTCCCATTAACACCCGCTTTGGAATTGGCAGATTTAGATTAGGAAGAATGTTTTTACAGTGAGGGTGGTGAGACCCTGGCCCAGGTTGCCCAGGGAAGCTGTGGATGCTCCATCACTAGATACGTTCAAATCCAGGTTGGATGGGACCTTGAGCAACCTGGTCTAGCAGGAGGTGTCTCTGCCCATGGCAGGGAGATAAGAACAAGATGATCTTTGAGGTCCCTTCCAACCCATTCTGTGGTTACTGTATTTTCTTTTCACGGCTGTACAAAACCCCGAAAGAATTTGTTGTAGTTACTGGAGACAGTTCTACCCCCTGACCGAGACATTTCATTGAACGTTCTGCCTTTGGGAGCTTCTAGGAACCCAAAGTTCATCACTTTTAACTTGCTCACAGTCTAATCCTAAAGCAGGTAACCGAGACCCAAGACGAGTCACATTTTAACAGAAGAGAAGAACACCAACCACTGCTGGAACCAACCAGCACCCGTCTTTCAGGCTTTGCAGAATCAAGTACTCGTTAAACTGGATTTAACGAAACACCGAGCAATGAAAACGTGTTTTGATGACAATGCTGAGAGGAACTATCTTTCCGTGGATGCAAATTAGATGATATAATGAATTCTTGTTTGAAATAGACGCATCTGAAGCCTGTGCTCCACATCACAACCACGCGCTGCGCATTTCCCTCAAAGCGCTTGACTTTCAAACAAATTCTGGCACTCCTGTAATCACGCGCTACAATTTTTTTTTTCAAAGCTTCTTAATCAATACCGGCCTCGTCCTTTACGTGAGGATGAAATAATTCTCTAATTCAAAGAATGATGCGGCAGTACACCGATTACAGTAATGAAAGAAGTGTTGTAATAAGGGTCATCGAGAAAGGCAAGAGATACAAGTGATACCTGTGATTATAAAATTATTATAATTTAGGATATATTTTCTTCCAGAAACATCCCATGCCCTACATTCGTGCCACTGCTTTGTTTTTTCCTTCGTCTTTTTCTTTCTTTTTTGCAAGCACAGTAAGCTGGCCTCCCCATCTAGCACAGAAATCCACTGCAAAAGGGGGAAAAAAAAAAGAAATCTCCCTGGGGTAGGTGAAGAGATTTTGAAATAAAGGAATAAGCTAATTAAATTTAACTGTGTCATCCTGGGGAGGCTGAATACTATAATTAATTAATCCAGCCCTCTGCTTGTCCTGGAGGGGAATGGTGCTCCTGAACGCGCTGGGTGAAATCTGTTTAAGGAGATACGGGGCAGATTCAGCCCTCGCTGCTGAGGGGAGACGCGAGTCTCGCAGCAGGAGAGTGTGTAGGAACACGGAGAACTCATTAATAGCTGAAAGCAGGGCACGCTGCCCAAGGGCCAGGGAGGATGGGGGGTGACCAGGGGGCTACTCCACAGACCAGGCAAATACGGCAGTGCAGAGAGGGCAACTCGGGAGTTCGGAACGCAAACTTCTGCACAGCGTGAAAGCGCAAACCTGGGGAAGGAGGAGAAAAAATGTGTTTCAGAGGAATCTCCAGCTTTATCCCAGTCGAGCGTGTCTGGCTCGTGGATTGTTGTAAAGCCACATCATGGTAAATAACGCACAGCCTGATGACGGATGGGCCGCGGAAATCACATCGCTGCAAAAACTTCTCGAGCAGCTCGTGCGGATTGCTTTCTGGATCATTTTTAACAGGGTTAGAACAGAGACCGCACCAGCCTTTGGCTTGTGGGTTCCACCCTGTGACCCAGACACATCTGGCGATAACGCTCCATGTCTGGGGCTGTGATACCCTGGACACGATTCACATCATGCCTGAAGCAGCTCTGCTGCTGCCTCCTCACAGCCTCACGAGGGGCTGGAGAGCCAGTTCCCTTCATTTAGCCCGTAACCGGGAATCCAGGCCAAGTTATACACACTGTCCAAGGCTGCGGTTTCACTAGGCAAGGGATTCACTTTTTGATCAGAAAGAAGAAACAGCTCTAGGATACACGGAGTAATTGGAACTGAACAACCCCAAAGCATCTCCCCAGAGAATCACGAAAGACTTGGGCTGCTCCCGGTAAATCCTTTCCAGAACTAGTTCACAAATTGAGATAGTCAGAACGCACATATAAATAAAAGACAGACCCCTTCCTAGCTTTTTATCCTGACATTCTCTTACCCCTTCTGAGCAAGATAAAATGAAATGAAAAACTGCACAAAGAGAATCCTCTGAGGTGAGTATTAAGCGATACTCTCCTTCAGGTTGGAACTCAATAGTCCTGTCAGCTCCAAGCACACTTTGGGTCACAGCAATTCTCCCCCCAGGAATGACACAGAGCCTTAAGAAGACACGAACTCCTAAAAGACGGGTCTTCTTTTAATCAGCTTTAATATCAGAGCAGCAGCAGCAACCTCTGTGCTTAGGCCACAAATGACAGGTTTATTGTCCTTTCCTTTGGAGCTGACAAATTGGTTCAGACTTGGGGATGGCTTTTTAGCTACCACCAAAAAAAAAAAAAAAAAAAGAAAAAAAAGGGAAAAGGAAGAGAATAAAAAAGGAAAGCATAAAGATAGTGGCTATCGTGAGAGATACTTAAAGCTTTGTAGAAAATTCAGATAGACAGACTAGTCGTGCTGCTGCCATCTCGGGTCTACCGAACTTGGGGAAATTTCAAAAGCAAATGTTTTGTTGTTTGGGGTTTTTTTTTTAACTCTCTCCATGTCTGTTTGCTAGTTTGGGAGCTTTGCCCAGCGGGCTACCTCCTTCTGTAAAGGAACAAATAACAGGGTGTTTAGCTCCTGTAAATCAGTGATGTTTAATCTAATTGTGTAGATTTATATTCTATGTTTCTAAAGATCATCATAATTTGGTATCAAGATGACCAACTTTAGACACTCAGGTTGCCCACAGAGTCAATAGGCCAGATATGACTACCAAATGGGGGGGTCTTCCGGAGGATTTCATGAGCAAGTTGTGCCTAACACCCTCGCAGAAGAGTTTCACGAGCTGGTGTGATGCCTCCCAGGCTAACGGCAGCTTCAGGTCTTCTCCATTAGGAGCCCAAGAAGCACCGCTGCTTTCAGGCAGTCAATTAAAAGGGCTAGTGGTGAGAAGATATTTAAAAGCAGCAACAAACAGTGTTTCTGAATTAACTTTAAGCCTCGCATTAGTGCCACTAAAGACAGTGGGATTATTCAAATGCTGATTTTCCCAGCTGACGAACTGTTTAATTGGGCTGAAACCTATTGGATAAACATCTACATGGACATCCCTGAGAAAACACAAAGGAAAGCAAATTAGAGATGCAAGCGGGTTCTATTCAGCGGACGTCACCGTGGACGTTTATGAATCACTTCTCTCATTGCAGAGACAACGGAGGGACGTGGCTAATCAAGAATAATAACAATTAAGAAGCTGGCACTTCTGTGAGTCATGGAGGAACGTTTACTGCGCGCTAGATCTGCTTGTAGCGAGCAACGCGCCACTCGGAGGCTGCAGCATCGTTGTTTTTTCTTCAGAAGTAATCCTGATGTTCTATCGATCCGAAGGGATAACTGCCATGTGATGGAACCCTGTAGAACAGAAGATTGGCGAGGAGGAAACAGCATCTTTTGACAAAGAGCAAATATTTGCCTAGTGGGGAACCGTAATCATCTGGTTGGCTTTAATATCACGAACGAGAAATCAAAACCTGCAGCGGCTGTTTAATCAACGCCTTGGAGCACAAGCAGGGAACATTTCTACACAAACCTGATAGAACCAAACAAAGTTTATGGACACGACCCTAATTAATTTAGTGTATTTGGATTCCTGTCCTCCAGTCTCTGCTGTGCAAACTGCAGCAGCTGCAGCTGCATTGCAGCGAGGATCAAGTCCCGCCAAACTCTGTGTGGATTTCAGTTTGCAAATATTTGAGGCTCCTGCGTGGGAAGGTTGACACAGCATTGCAATCAATTAAACAAACAAGCTACAAGGGTACTATTGACTGGGAGCGTAACGCTCCAGCAAATCTGGCCATTGAAGGCAACGTGTGCGAAAATATTAATTTTTTTAAAAAAAAATCCTTTGGCCATCAAAGAAACCATCCTCACGCTCCGCTTCAGCATAGAGAAATCCAAGGTCTTGATTTATTCATGGCAAAATGCAACATGCATAGCAAATGGTAAAGAAATTAAAGGATGCGCTGGTTTCGAAATGACTGGAGCAGCTCTGGGAGCCGGTGAGGCCAGCTGGAGATAAGCTGTGGTGAGGACACGCCAATATTGCCTTGTGTTCCAGAACCAATATCCATACGACTAAACTCCAAGTCTAATTCGCTCAAAATACCCCCGTGGCATTCCGGTTGTGCTGGCCCTCAACGTTGGACTGGATTTCATCTCTCTGCATTAATGAAAAAACAGAGATCGCCACTTATTTTTTAATGCATGTACTGAACACCCGGGGTGGGATCCAGCCAAGGGGACTGATTTTGCACCTATGACAGATGTTTACCCCCAGGAATTTCCAGTGCGGTTATCCCGACCTGCCCAATGACACCCCAGCAAGGAATGAGGCAGAGCCAAGCATCGGAATGGCAGCCGTTCGCTTTTCAACAGCACTAAGCCGAGGACAGCTGCAAGTCAGAAGATACCTCAAGGCCAGGTATGGAGTGGGGATTCTGCCTAAATTGGAACTGCCTGAAAACTGGCCAAGACCCGAGTTTGCTACCGGCACACGCGGGCAGAGGCTGGCAGGGAAGTTGACCTTGCCAGACCCAGCTCTTCTCATGACAAGTCTTCCCCAGTTTTGACGTTTGTCAGACTAGGGTAGGAAGCTCACGACGCTGACAGGTCCAAGCAGGAAGAGTCCCCTGACGTGTATTTAAAATACAGTGGATCAACTTGTCTTTCCCCCTCTTCCTGGCCCTGTCACAGGCAGAATGCACAGGGCAGGCTCCAGACCGAGCTGTCAGTGCTGCCCTGTCCAGTCCTATTAAACTCTGGGCATCGAGGAGAGAAGCTGCTGTTACACCTCATATTCCTCAGCTGCCTGGCACGGCCGATGGATGGGCACCTCGGCTGACAACAGGCAGACACTTCATCACTTTGCTTGTGGATTTGCAAACAGCCACAGGCCCACAATATATTTAAGGGCTGTAAACACTTTCTGCTGACACTCGAATATGCTGCTTGCTTGAAATGCTCACAGGGACAGTTCCCAGCTCTTTTTGGAGCTCACTGCAGCAGGAAAAAGAGGAGGAGGAGGAGGAGGAGGAGAGAGGCAGGGAGGAACCAAACTGACATAAACACTCCTGAAAGTGCTGGCGAAACAGCGCTGTAAGAGTTTCTTTGCCCGAGGACATCTTCTGCAGAGTCCGTGGGCTGAGGCGTTTCCTTGGAATGAAATCAAGGATGGTCCTGAGACGACCATGGGGATGAGAGTGGTGGCGACAGAATCACTGGCATGGGGAGGATGGTCACTGAAACACGTTTCGCTAGAGCTTGGCTGCAGGGCTGGCTGCTGCAGAAAGCACAAGGCACGGACAGTCCGAGGGAGTAAGAGCCAAATGTTTGTATCAGAGAAGGTAGCTGGAGCCGTTCCCGGCACCAGCTATTCCCTCGAAACCAGATCAATAACTTGCTCGGCCCATCTTCTCATATGTTTGTATCACATCTGACACGCTGCGGCCTCGCTGCCACTTCTACAAAATTAATAACACCGGTAATTTCAGCAGCTCCCAAGGAACACAAAAAAATATTATCCAATCCAATTATGGGAAATAATCTTTTAGTACAAGGAGTTTGAGCCTCATTACCCACACAATCTATCTCGTTAGAACCCCTGCCTTTCTTGCTTGTCAGGTTTGCACCATCCCTTTAAGCTAACACACGTGAAAACCAGTAATGATACAAACCACTTACCTGAAGCAGTATTTTTCAATAAGCAGTCCCTATCAACAACACAGGTACCAAATATCATCAGTAAAACGTTCTTATCATTTGTGATTTCTCAGATAATTCAAAAAGTTTTCTTTAACCATCCTTTTAAAGGGGTGGAAAAATTCACCGTGTCCCAAGATACAGGGATTGAAACCAAGGATTCATTTCAAACAACCTGGCCACTCAGCCTTGGTACCAGCCACCCAGACAACATCTCCCCACTGCCCCAGCAGGACAGAAAGGTGCTCTGTGTCCGTACCAAGATCTGCTGCAGGCAGAGCTTTCAAGGGAAGCTTTCCGTAAGTTTTTTCACGCGCCTGGTTTTGAAAAGTTCCAACCCAGGGATAAAATTTTCCAGTCTGATGCCATGAAACTGGGTGTTAGTAGCAGACTCTAGCACCTAACTGGAAGAGAGGCTATTTTAACCATGATTACAAACCCTTCTGAAGGTAATGAGAAGCCTGGGCTTTAAAAATAGGTGTTATGTTGGATTGTTCACAGGAGCTTGATAAGCTTTACTACCTTTCAAAGCTTCTGCTCAGCATCAAGCTGATGTAAGAACAATCACTAAGCCAAGTCTGAATGGTACCTATGCTCTGCACCAGCAGCCGAGGCAGAAGGTAGGAAATATTCATCACTTCTCCGCCCCCCCGCCCCCTTTTTTTGTCATTCCATTTTGTTCTGTGTATCTGCATTTATGTGATTTGTGCAGCAAAGTGTGTTTGTATTTGTATTTACATGAATCTTATTAGAGCAATACCTGCCAGTTTGACATTGCATTTACCGTACTAGCAATTGCAGACTTTCTTATTCAGACTTTTTTTCATTTTCTTTTCATGCCAGCGGAGGCTGTGTCCTACTTTCTTGTTTAGAAGATGATATGCTTGCATTATGCATTCTAAATATAGATTTATTTTTCTAAAGCCCGTTGTCGTCAAAAGAAATGTATTCGGAGTTAGTTGCCTGATCGAAAGGACTCGTGCTTAAAGAATTTTATAGCAGGGCAGGACAAAAACATGATGCAGGTTATGCACAGAATGACGACCTCCTGCATGTTGAATTTAGCAGCTGGAAGGTGAAGCTGAGAGATCTGGTTTTATCATCACTTGGGATTGGCAGGACCTTTTTAGGAGAGGAAGGAGTAAAGGGTATTTACTGACCCTACCTACAGAGGAAGACACTTTTAAAAGCTCCCATGGAATTCCAGCAGGCAGCATATGCTAAGTGGTCTTCGCAAATCTACCTTCCAGGACATTGATATTCATCATGACAGCATCTGCAGATCAGTCTCACACAGAAACAGGGATGGAAAGGACTCAAAAAAAAATCATTTAGCCCAACCCCATGCCTGAAGGCAGGACCAACACGACCCACGGAACTGCTGAGAGAGCACTGTCCTGCTCTCAACGAGGCGTCGTGATGGAAACTACACAACCTCCGCAGCCCCTCTACTCCAGGCTTTAGCATTCTTAACGATACAAAATGCTTTCCAATGCACAACTATGACGCTTTCTTGCTGCACTTTTAACACAAGTCCTTACTATTTCCACCACCAATACAATAAAGAGACATCGCCAACCCTGGGTCCAGAGTATTTTGAGACCGCAGCTTGAATATCCTGAATTACAGCCCTGCCTTTAAAATTAAATAATTTTTTCTTTGGAAAAAAAGCAGATATGGCACACAAACACAAAAGAATGGAGCACTCACACCAGGAAGCTTCATAAAACACAAACCACCCCTTTTAAAGGGGAAATATTCTCCTACTTGCCGCCCCAGGGAGGAAGGAGCAGCTCTCTGGGTACTCACCACCTCTGAAGCCTTTGGACAGTTACTTTCCAGTTCAATCGTGGCACCTTAAAGACTGGCAAACATCCCATAGAGAATTAACAGGACAAAACTGAGACCCGGTAGAGATTAGGAATATGTCGATCGGTAGATTTGGGAGCAGAAACCGCACGTCTTACCCTGAAGTTTTTTGTCTAATGGCTAAAGGGAATTAAATAATAGTGTAATGGAAAATTCCTATTTCATTTATGAAGCCTGGTTACTTTTTATTCAAAGGCTTCGCTTTTGTGGTTGTTTCTGCTTAAAATTCTACAGCCAAATTTATCTGTAGTCTAACACCATTGATTTCAATGGACTTACAGCAGGGATAAAGCAGCCAACGCTCACTTATCATATCCCCCCTGTAATTTTTCCTCCATCAGGTAAAGCTCTGCTTAGCAGACAGGATATAGGGAATTGTTACAGCCCGTGTCCTTGTGACATTTCATTAAGCTGGTCTTTTAGAGCTTATCATTAGAGGCACTGAAGTCTTTTTGGAAGAACTTAATTGCATCCTATTTTCCCTGACTGAAGATGCATTTGAAAAGTCAGCTTGCGTTTTGATTTTCCTTTAGTTTTTCAAGGTCTTTGTGCTGCACGGAATTTTAAACTCCTCCATCTGATTCACTCTTCACCTGGGGTTTGCATAACTCCTGTTATTCCCAACTGTTGACGTTCCCGTTCCTTCCCAGTCCAAGCGGAGCCACAGGTTGCTGCCACTGGGGCCTGACTGGAAGCGGCCTTTGGATAGGTGGGGAAAAGGGAACAAGCCCATAACAGCAGAAGCATAAGAAACAGAGAACGCTTCTCTTCGCTGCGAGCAAAAGCTGTTGTCCCTTCCTTTAAAATACCCCAAGCAAGATATAAAACTCCAAACAGGCCTTTCCAAACAACGGCCTCCTCCTTCCTTCACAGCCCAGACCACGGCAGCACAGAGAACAGCACAAATATTTCCAGCTGCACAAAGATGGGTACAGACAGATAAGAGGAGGTCGGCAAATAACCACCCATCTGGAAATCTGATTTTAAATGCTATAAAGGAAGCTTTGTTTCCAGCTTTGCCACTCTGGGGTATTAAAGGCGAAGTGAAATTTCTCATCTCAGTCACAAAAAGCATTCACTTAATCTAACTTTGTTGTTCGGATTTCTCATCTCTGCTTGAGGAATCTAAATAATAATTTGATCGTTTGGGGTACTTAAATCCGGATTTCTTTGGGAGAAACAGTCCTGAGAGCCTCTGCTCAGGGGCAGCTCTGCTGAAGTCAATGGAGCCGCAAACAAAGGCAGGTAACAAGAGAACCAGGCCCTTGTTTGTTTTTTATAACCTCTGGTCTCCACGATCCAATTCCCTAATCCTGCCTCTGAACAATAAAAGTGTTATTTAAGGCCAGTCCTCCCAGCTGAGTTCTACACTTTCACACAAACAATGACTATTTATTCACAGACATATTAATATACGGTAGCTGCGGAGAGACATTCGTTAGCACATGCAATAGGAGGTGAAGTCAATTACCACAACATAAATCTTTACTTTGGAGCATATTATGTTTTTCCTGCAGAAAATAGCACTTGCTCCCAGTTTTCAAGTGGGAACGGTCATTAGCACACTGCTTTCTTGAGCAGGATGGTCCTTAGTGCCAATGCAGGATTCATGGAAAGGAGGAGAGAGTTTGGGGGGGTTTTTTTGAGGTTCTGTTTGTACGTTATTTTGATGGAGCGTGTGCGCGATTGTCAGCGATGCTGGCGTTAATTTGACCAGCCTTGCAGCCGTGTTCAGTGATGGACATAGTGCCAGCCTTCAGGAGATAAGTCTTTCAATTACCCTTCAGCAATTCCTGCTTTTCGAGTCCCCGAGCCCCTTAGGGCTCTGACAAAATAATGAAACTCAGCCACTGTAGCCTGAGAAAATCTCCGCAGCTCTGCCAACACACCTCCGCCACGCGTGGAGCCCGAGTCCGCATTGCGGTGAGGGGCAGAACTGGCTCCCATGGACCACATGCAAATAAGCTTCCAAGGAATGAGTTCAGCCTCCAAAAGCCATGAGTTTATTTTGACTCCGACCACTGCAAACCCTACAAAGTCTCCACGGAATCCCTTAAATCCGTTCAGCAAATCTTTCCCACCACTGGTACCCGACAGACAGAAGAAGCCAGCTTCTTTTTCAGGGTCGCGATTCCTCGTGGCGAGACAGACAGAGAGACAGACACAGCCTGACCGGTCTCACCCCGCAGCACGGGCGCCCACGCAAGCTTGCCAGAATATCCCCGTCTTGCCCTGGAGGAGCCCCCGCATCCTTTCTCTCTTTCATTGTGCTGTAATTTAAAAATCTATGTATCTATATACTTCTAAAGGTTTCTGTAAGCTATTCTTCCAGAAGGTGAACCGGTGCCTGAGGCTATTTTGGAATTAGAAAAGCAAAGGGCAAACCTAGTTATTTTGTGCAGAAAAGCTGCTAGCGCTCACCCACAGCACACTGAGCGAGAGAACAACTCGTCAGGATTATAAATCCTGGGCTCTTATGGCTGGGTTCTGCTTCTAGCACAAAATGTGTAGCCCTGGACAAATCCAATAGAGGTAATTTCATTAGCACATGGTGAGAACAGGATCAGAGTCAGCCCCTTACTCATCTGGGGCTTTTTGACTCTATTAATGTTTCCCAATTAGCTTTACTTTGTGCATACGGAAAGAACAGACTGCGCTACAGCAGGCTCGATAAAACTTAAACTTGTCCAACTATGAATTAACACAAATAACCCCAGAATATTAAAATCCTCAGGGGTCTAAATGGATTTAGCGTTGTAGTGTGTTTGTGCCGTATAAAGATTCTGCTCTCCAGGACTGCAAGAAGGTGCAGCTTTGCTGAGTCAATTCGACTCGAGATGAAATTCTGAGCCTGTTCAGAAAAACAACAGAAACAAAATGTTCGTACGCCTTAGTTTTCCTCATTTGTACATTCGATTTGAAGGGCAGTACGAAGACGCTCCTAGCCCGAGCCGCAGAAAATAGCTCTGCAAATGCTCAACGCAATTCCACGTAGTTTGACGTTTACCTTCGGCACATTTTCAGCTTCATACAATTTTAACTCATCCTTTCCAATCTGCAGTGAGGAATCAGCCAAAGAGCAGCGTTCCTGCTTTTGTTTCCAGCCACAACTGGGTGCAGAGAATAGGACAAAGGGGCTCACATTCGGTGTTACCCTGAGTAATTAATACTATGCAACAGGATGAGCCTGGCACTTTCCAGACTGGTCTATGGAAGTTAGATTTATCGCCATGAGAAACGTAGCCAACGAGGTTCTCCTCACTACAGAGGGAAGGTATCAGTGGTTAAGGCTCACTGGAGATTTCTTAGCTTTAAGCCACGGAAAAAACACCATGGAGAGGCTGTAGTAAGGTAACTACCAACGCAGCATTAAATAAAAATATTTATTGGAAAGCAAAGGGAACGTACAACCTGAGGGAATTCTCGATGTGGAAGACTGATAATCAGGCACAGACCGTTCTAAAGAATTACTTGTGAAATTGCATTTGAGTCACTTTCAAAGAAAAATTAAAGAGAAAAACAGTTAGTGCATTGAGAGGAGAGAATATGAAATAAGGCTTGTGCTTCTATATCCCTTTCTCCCAGTGACTTGAAGTACGACCTGGAGGGGCCTGTTACTCTTTGAGATGCATCAGCTCTGTCCATAAAATGAACCTGACAAAATTACCATAACCTAACTTATTTAGCTCATTTCTTCAGTAATTTGTGCAACGTGCTTCAAAACGCCCAGATGAAATCTGAGGTGCCAATGGTTATTTGTGGAAATGCCACAGAGCCGGAGCGGAGCTCGCTGCCAGAACCTTCACCAGCTCACAAGTTCTAGCTCTAATTATTTCAGGGGCTGGACTGTCAGCTGAACTCCATTGACAAGGGCAAGCTCAGATCCTGAGGATTTGCCCTATTTTTGTGAGTGTGTTTGGGTTTCAGGACACAGTTTGTACCAGTAGCCAATATGCTGTGAACAATAGTTCACAGGCAGAAAGATAAGAGGACTAATAGAGCAAAAAATAACAGCATTCGCTGTTACATAAAGGTCAAGGAGAAATCTAAATTGCATTCACCTAGGAAAAAAGGACAACCACTCGAAAATAAAAAGGCAAATCCTTAAAAAGCAGAGCAAAGTTAGTTTAAGCAAGGCTAAATGCTTCTTCTGAGTTCAGGTGAGGCTTTAACATTCAGGGAAGGTAACAATCCAGATTTTTAAGATGCTACATTCTGTTTTCTTCTAAACCGAGTATTTCATTTTTGGATTTGCAATGATTATAACGTGTGGTCATTTTTTGGATAAACCAGTGCATGGCTTCAGAGTTAAATAAATACCCCCTGCAATCCGTGAGCAGATGCTACAGCTGCTGCTGCAGAGAAAACAGGAGGGAATTCCTGATTAATTACAAATTGAGCTGCTTTGGTCAGCTACAAATATCCAGTGCAGGGGGAAAAAAAAAATATCACAGGCTATTTAAACAGCCCTCAGCATGTCTTTCAAAATGCTGGGGCTGCAGGTTCTTCTGCAGGACAAGGAGCCCATCCCAGCTAAGAGGTGACTACAGAGAGATCTATAAAAACATATATATATATATATGTGTGTGTGTATATCTCACAGTATTTTTCCTGATCAGAATAATCACCTTGGACGAGCTTCTGGAGCAGTTCTGCCTCTTTACCCCCTCAGACCGACAACTGCCCGGAGCTCAGACCAGGTCACCTAGGAGGGGCTGGGGGGTGAGGGATGCTACGTAACGTCTTTCCAAATCAATGAGCACTTCTGACCATCTGCTGCTTTCGGTGCTGGCTCACAAGAGCCGAGCAAGGCCCGTCTACAGCCCCCGCGCTTTAACAGCCACGGCAGATGCATCAGAAAATGGCTTTGGCTTCCCCCACTGCCCCTGCACCAGGCGTGCTGCAGATCTCAGTCCTGTAAAGCAGAATAAGGCGAGGGGAGGGAAAGGATATCAGCAGTGGGCATGGAAAAAAACCTTTCTATTCACTGCTCTGCTTCATAATCCCATCCTTTGAAAACAAAAACACACAAGGAAGGGTAAGGGGAATGGGTGGTTTTGAGAAGCGATAGCTCAGCAGCAGCAGCAGCCTGGCACCCTGCTGACAGCAACAACGGCTGTGCCACCAACCTCTGGGACGTGTGACAAAGATGCTGGGAGGGGGCATTATTCATAATTCCTTGCGTGTTGTTGGGGTTTTTTTACTGCAGTTTATAGAACAACTCTTTGGAAGCTTGGAAATGAAACCTATTTCTTTTCTCAGGGCAAGGCCACACGCTGGTGACCTCAGCTGAAGTTTTGCCACTGCCTTTAACGAGAGGAAGATCAGCTCCTTTGCTTCTCCTCACAGCTTTGAATCCTCGGGTTGTTCCATCACCAAGGCTGGATGCCACACAGCATCATTTTGAACAACTGATGTAAAAGGATAGTAGAGACAGCAGAGACTGAAATTCAGTGTTTCTTCTCCAAATCGCTAACAAGAGTGAAAGCAAAGATGGGATTAAAAAGCAATCAGACCTATGGCTTCTGGTTTATTTCCACATTCCTATCCACACTGTTGGGATCCTCTCCCTGTGCTTATCATTTCACAATTGCCGCTGAACAAACTGCCTCAAAATTGGAAACGTCCAGGGATTGCTCTTGCAGGAAAGGAACTAGGCCTGAATTCTTCTGCTGGTTCTCACCCTCCTCTGGCAGCCCTTTCACAGCTCCAAGAAATCTGGGGCTGCCACCTTTCCTTTAGCCTGCACAGCACGTTGTGTTTACAACCTGCAAAGGCATAAAATGCCAGGTGTCTCTTCAGTTCCTTCTCCTCAGCACACGAACAACAAGGCTCCTCTCTACTCTGACACTGTACAGGCCAACACAAAACCAAGTGGTGCTTATTTTCCTTCGAGTTCCACTAGAGAACATCCCCCTCTTGGCATGCAAGCCGTGGAGTTGTGCATGAACGAGGTGAGTCCTGCAAAACCTGCCTCTACCTCACAGAAAGGGAAGGTCCTGCCCAGAAAAAGCTCAGGTTCCATGAGGAATGACGAGAGAGACGGAAAGCGACTGGTCTGTGTGCTGGAGTCCGGGGTATGTGCAGAGCTGCTTAATGAAATGACAGCCCTTGTTTTGCAAAGGAGCTAATGGCTTTGACAAGAACCATGGTTTCTATTGAAGAGGCTCGAGCAGCCGGAGTAACGAGTCTGTAATTCACTCGCCCGGACTGTCATATTCACAAAATGCATTTGTTAGAAGCTGCATTGGGCCAAATGCTTAATAAATTCAATAATCTCCCCACTAAATGCGTTAGTGCTGCCCGGCTATGATCTTGATAGATCATGGTAGTTGCCCTTAAGCAATTAGTACGAGGACAATTGCTCAGATTCAGTTGGAACAAAGCACTGGCACTTGGTAATTGGTTTACTCTAATGAGAGAAAGAAATTCTGAAGAGGATATAGGCAATAAAAGCTGAAAAATAGAATTTATGGCGCAGTGACAAAAATCAACAGACCTTACAAAACCGCACACAAGGTCAGGTCCCAGTTACTTTGGTTCAGAGGCCCCACGACAACACCACACTTAGAACATGAGCTGTGTTGCTGCAGGACTATGAAGTGCGGGGTTATTCTCCTGCCTTTCTCTGAATGATAATGGAAACAAGTCCCTCCAACCTTCATTTTTTAGCTTCATTAAATAACGATTCAGGATGAAAACGGATGTCTAAGAGCAAACTGAGTTCTGTGGCTGAAGAACTACCCAAGCTAATGAGATGCCATAAATAAATGGGAGTTGTG
>WEIS01053216.1:0-35203 GCA_013389965.1 Todus mexicanus
GTGTGTGTGTATCTATATATATCCGTGTGGTGCCACAGCAGGTCTGACGAGCGTTGCTAGCGGCTCTGACTGGTGGTGAGGCTCAATGTGAGGTCTCAACTGGTGGCCGAGGTTGGAGCGCACGAAGCGTTGCGTGCACGTCACGAGTAAATGGCCCTTTCTCCAGAGATCTTGCAGTCCAAGTATGTGATGAGGAACAACAGATGGAGACCACAAACAGACAGGCGGCGTGGGTGGGGGAGGAGCACGAAATACCACCGAGATAATTAAGATGAATGATTAATGACTCGAGTGGGTAAGAAGGGGCCAAAACACACTAGCCGACTATTCGCTGGTGATGCTTCCCAGGAGCCTCGGCAGAGGTGGACACCAGATAGCGCGTATTTTGGACTCACTCACCAGCCAGACTGCTAAATTTGTTCTCAGTCTGTGTTTGTCGCCGTTGGGCTCTGACGTTAGCGCTGTAGCTGAACTGTAAGGATGGTGTAACTCCAGTGTATTCTGTGTGGAATGCAAACCCAACCACACTGAAACACTAGTCCTTGCAGGAATTTGGATCTCGTAGGAGCTGATCCAACACCCACTGGAGTCAGTGAGCTCTTGACCTGTATGGGATTTAGGACAGTCCCAGAATATTCAAGTGGGCTCCAAACTGGGCAAAACAATCGGGATATGTATTTAAAATGATAAGAAGCAACGCTTTGTGTAAAGCGGGTTTAATATCTTTCTGTTTGCATGTACACATTTTTCCTGCGTGAAATCAGGCGGGTTTTATATCTGCCGCGTCTATCTGAACATGTGGTGTATGTTACAGCGGCCCGATCAGTTACATGATTAAAATACGCGGTAAACAGATTCACGGCGTGCTTCTTAGCGCTGGCAGTTTCTTGGGTTTGAAGGGATTTTTAACCCCAGTCTTCTTAGGGTTTGTTGCTGCCTGTTCATTTTCCCTTGAGAGATTGTCCTAAATGGACTCGGTTTGTCTCGTGAAGCTCCTTCCGTTATTTTTCTGGTAGTTGAGTGGCTGTCTGGTCCTAGAGGTCCCCCAGCTTTCCTCCTGCTTGGACAGGCTGGATGTCAGTGGAAGAAGGTCATGTGCAGCAGCTCCCCTTGGTGTGGGCCAACACAAGACCCTGGCAGGTTCCACCACCACGGCAGTCATATAGAAGTAAATGCAGGGAGGGTGAGAGGGAAGGATGCAGAAGGCGCCAAGGAAAGAGTTCTTACTTCATCACACAGCAACTCGTTGTGGCTCTGGTCTGCGTAAAAGCTCATGCAGATAGGTGGCCAGGTGGGATTTCAGCTCATTGGACTCCGCTCCAGAGAGGATTGCGTATGCACAACTTAGGACCGTTCCCCTGAGCAAGCTCAAATAATTACAAAGTCATTTCCAGTAAGTCCATGCCTCTAAGGCCAGGGTTGCTCTGACAACGGCTCCTCATGGATTGTCTGTGGGAACTAAACCTGGAGCCTCTGGATCCAAAAGGAAAAGCCTCTGTTGTTAGAGCTAGAAGCTGAAATCCTTTCCTGTGACAGCAGCAGCAGCCTCTGTCGTGCACCCTTCTGCCATGTGGAAGGTTGGAAGCTCCAGGTGGGCAGCACGAGTTATGCTGCAACAGAGGTCCCAGGGGCTGAGTCCAGCTTGATGTCCACAGATGCTGCATCTGTGCTCGTTGTTTGGACCGCGTTGTATCTGAGGTGCAAGCTCTGCGTGCAGATGGGTACAGGTCTTCAGAAGGGGGTACTATGGACTTGCCCACTTCCCTCAGTGTCTCAGTGTTTGTTGTATCTATTAGCGTGGGTTGTATTTTCACATATCCAAGGGTCAGCAGAGCGTGGATTTGTGCACACGTGATGGACCAAAGGGAAATATTTGCAGCTGCAAAGAAATCCTGTGCTCCTTTTCAAGCAGAGCCTTTCAGCCAGCAGGGCTTGGCGTGAGGATTCAGAGAAGGATGCTGGCTCTGATGCCAAACTTGTGGTTTCCTCTAACTCGTTTTGCAGGGCCTCCTTTTGCTGGCTAGAAAGCCTTCACTTGAACTGTGATTACCCAGATGTAGGAAAGAGAACAGGCATAGCCCAGCCCTACAGGAAAGAGGAAATTTCCTCAGGTTGCCCCTTCACCATCGGCAGGGGCACATTGTTTTCACTTTCCAGATAAAGAGGGAAAGACATTGGCTGGCTCCTTGGGTAAATGAAAGTCTACACAGCCCTGTTGGCGGATCCGCACACATACCTTTGTACTGTGGAGTTTGCCTTCATCACATCATTCTTCTCCTCTGCTTCCTTCCTGGGTCTGCACACAGCAGTGGACACAGAGGTCACCTCTTTGCTGTCCTCTCGCAGTCAAGTCTCTGCTCAGAAAGGGGCTACTGACAGTGGTGGGGGTCACACCAGCAATCTGGAGCCACAGCATCCACTTTTCCCTTTTCCAGTGGGAGATACTAAGAAGTGCTGACTGTGATGGTAGTACTGAATTCAGAAGACCATGGAGCTGGATAGGCTTGTGCCAGGTCTGTCTGCTGGGTCTTTGGAGAGTGACAGCAACCTTACGCCTGAGGGACTACCTCTGCTCCTAGATTAGCTTAGTTAAGGTGTGGAGCTGACCCAGGCAAAAGCCTTTTACCACTGACTAGCTAGAGTTCCTCAAAGGCTTGTGGCTTAGGGAGTAGGTAGGGAAGAGGATAGTGTGGCTGTACCATTCCTTTCAAAACAAGACAGCGATTGTAGTCATGGTTACTGGGGAGATTCAAAGGCTTGGGGTGCATAGGACTGTGACTGGAGGAAGATGCTGTGGGTAGACATCGTCCTGCTGAGGGTTTCTGACAGGCCATGCAGCCCTGGGACAGCTGGGATGCATGAGTGAGAAGATCTGAAGGCTGGAGCTGCTGCTGAGACCACTTGTCTTGAGCTGATATGCTAGAAAGGTGAAGAGGCTGCAGGTGTGATGGAATTCTCCTAACAACCCGGAGACTACAAAGGGCAAGCGTCTAGCTAAGGTGGAGGACCTGTGCTTGTGTGAGTCTGAGGGCAGAATGGAGGAAGAGAGTTACTAGTGGATGAGACCTAAAAATAAAGGCTGGCTTTGCTGAAGAGGTGAAAGAAACAGAAATAAAAAAGAACAACCAGCATCCATGAGAGGAGGGGTGCAGCCCACAGTGATACCTGGGGAATGAAACCCAAGGAGGAACACAGAGAAACTGGGATATTGAGGATGGAGGAGAATATCAATAGCTTCAGGAAAGAAAATAAGGTAAAGAAGCACATCATAATGGATAAATATCAGATGGGAGAAAGCAAGCACTGGTGCTTGTTTGTTTGGGTAATATGTTACTCATAACATGGACCCTAATCTGTTTGAAATGTGGAATTGGATCAATAAGAGACAGTTGAAATAAATCTAAGTCTGGGTAGTGAAATATAGGAACTTGAATTAATTGTACTAGGCATGAAAGTGAGTGTCTTGGGGTAAGTGAAAGGACAGTGACACAAATATTCTTGAATGGGATGTTGGTGTATTTCTGTGAAGAAACTGGTAAGGGTAGCATGGGTGAAAAACAGATGTGTGTCGGGTGAAATAATATTGGCTGTGAGTTTCTAGCACTGAGATTCTTACAGGCTGCAGGCTCATTGGATGTGTTGTGGTGGCTTTGATTTCTTGGGTTGAAAAATCTTAAAAAGAAATTGTTATCAATTGATGAATTATTTTCTTCAGATAGTTCTTCCTCCTGTGGTCAGTTTTTGATACTGCTTCTTTTTGGTACAGAAACTAGAAAGCTGTAGACAGCCTATTGAGCAGGAGTGGATTAATTTTTAAATGAAACTAAAACAAACTCCCTTTGAGCTCAGATGATGGATTTGAAAAGGGTGGACTTCTCAGAGAGGTTAGCATGCTCAGCTGGGTTCAGAGGCTCAGCTGCTTGGATGTGGAGGAGTTCTCCAAGCACTGTGGCTATTGGGAATCTGTGCCTCAGGTGAGGGCATGGAGCTGGGAAAGGGTTTCTGGGCTTAAATTAATTCATGAGGAAAACCCATGCGCTGGTTATCTACAAAGAATGTTTGTCCAAGACAAAAGGATGTGCCTGGGTTTCCTAAACAGTCAAGAAATCAAGTTCTGGGATTGTTTGGTGACATCAAAATCAGATTATTTTGTTGTTGTTGTTGTTCCTTAAAAAAATAAGTAAGAGGAGAATTATATAATAGTTATATGAGCTGAATTTACTGACCCAAGAGCGACCTGACCTTCTGTGGTCTACTTCTTTGAGTAGTTTGTTTCCCCTCTGCTCACTGAAATGGGACTTCTGCTCTGGGAAGGGGTCTGGAGGCATAATCTACACTGGTCTCATGTGAGGAACAGGTGATGAGGTGTCTCCCATGTGTCACTGTGAAGTGGCAGTTATGGCATCTCCTGGGCTTGACTGAGAAAGGTCTTTACTGCAACATGCTGCATAATGTGAGGAGGCAGAATACGAGAGGGAGCTGTTAGCTGGTCACTGTTTGGTCTTGTGGTCCTTGTTGTTGTCGCTGTTTGTTGACATATCAACTTATTTTGTGTGAGGAAAGATCTAACTCATGTGAGTGCAGTGTGTGCCAATGGAGGAGCAGTTGTCTGCTGGACATTTGTGCTGTGTTTGCATTTTAACCTCTTGCGCTAAGTTTCAGAGGTTCCGATTCTTTCCTGCTCCATTTTCTGGTTCCTCGAGGAGCTGTTTTAATAAAATACGTGACCCAGAGTCAGTCCTAGAGTGACTCTGGCTGCGCTCCATCGAGATCTTCATTTCTCGTGAACTGTTAGCAGGGGAGTGTGACAAAAGCATGAGTCACAGTGGAGTGGTCTGCTTTTGGCAGCTGCTGCTGGTGGCTGCCATGGCTCGGATCAAGTACTTGTTCCTCTGCCTTGTGCACCCATGTTTATTGTGTACGTGTCTTCTTCATGCTTCTGCCAAACTGCTCGTTAACATGGTGAAAAGAATTATGAGAAGAGGGAGGTGTTTCTCGGGGGAAATCCATCTTTGGGGGTTTTCCTGAACTCAGCTCATAGTATTGTATCTCTTCTGATCGCTCTGTAGCGTTATCACAGAACTATGTTGATTGATCAGGAGAGATCATGGTGTGAGTCCTTGGTGTTCCCCAGGCCAGCTTCTCTTCCGCTGGAAACCTTTCTGAAGGTTCATGAGGAGCATACGCCAAGTACCCAAGTATATCTGAGTCGATCACTGATGGGGAGAATGGCTGGTGTAGAGCTTTCCTACAGTACCTAAAGCTCTTGTGCCTTTCTGGTTTAGCTTCAGATGAGGAGGATATTCAAACACATGCATCGAGCTCCAGATCAGTAGAACTTGCCAGCTTTAAATAAACACAAAGTTCTCCTGTAGCAAGAGCTGAATAGATGCGACAGACAACAAGTCGCTCTACAAGCTCATTCAACTCGCAACTGTGATCGTTGTATTATAAGTAGGACATAAATACACCTGCTGACTTGAGGTCTGCAGGAATCTCCGATTTTTTTTCTTCTGTGGGTCTTCAAAGACATGAGGTAACGTGCCCTACTTGTGTCAGTGATTGTCTGTAACGTGTACCACAATGCTGAAGTCCAGGTGTCCTGGCTGGAATTCAAACCCTGTTGCTTCTCACCAGGTCAGTAGCACACAAGCCGCAGAAGTGCGCTTCTGAGCCCAGTCTTTTGCGCAGGGAAGGGTGTTGCCAAATCTGGACTATTTGAGGTACTCTCCTGGGTCAGGCTGCTTTGGCTGCAGCTTCTCTTCCATGCTCTTCTGCGCCTTTGGCTTTGAGGAACGTCAAGTTTGCAGTTTTGCCAACCCTCACCTTAGCACTTCACATGATGTCATGTTAACGCTTAGTCCTTTTGAAATCAAAAATTCAAGTCCCTTAAAGTTTCTTGTTCCCATCAATTCAGTTTTATCTCAAAATCAGCAGCTGCAGAACAAACAAAAGTGGATATGTGCTCTCATGCAAAAGACAGCAAAAAAAAATAGAATTATTGATAGGTTTGCTAACAGGCTTCCTCACATTGAGGTTGTGTTAGCAATACTTTGTGTCCTTAAATCAATAAGGAGGTTGAATACGTAGTCCCGGAACAAGCCGGTATTCCCCTGCCAAAACACTGAAATGTGGAGTCTGCTCCAGCCAGTTCCTTAAAACGTACAATATTTCTTTCTGCACTTTTGAGCTTTAAACTATCGCTTCTTGTCACGATATGGGATCATCTTCAATCCCACGTCATTTGGCAGCCTGGATTCGCTGGCTTTTCCTCGCTCTCGGGTTGTAGCGAAATTGCTTGGAGAATGTGCTACATCTAGGAAGAGTCATCTCCTCCCTCCTTTTAGCCTGTCTCCAGTTGCGATAAGAGATGCTTCCCTTTTTAAAGAGCCTTCCTGTTGTGGGGGACACCTCTCAAAGAGTTAAGTGACTTTGAGGACTTGCCAAGCTCCAGATTCTAGGTGGGTCTAAGTCACGAATTCTGGGTGGTTAACAATGGGGATTGTTCGGAATAATCTGATAATGTTCTCCTCGGTTGCGTTGCTTTGTTTCGGGGTGTTGTCACTTCATATCTGTCTGGAAGTGAGGTAGTGGAAGGAGTCCTGGAATAATTCAAAACCTTTCCTTTGCTCTTTATCCAAAATCTTTGGCCTGCCTGGGTGTGTAGTGGGATGCCCAGCCCTCCTGAAATGCAGTGGGAATTCGTTCTCCTCTCTCCCCACAGAGAACTCGGGCACCTAAGTCTGGGAGTTAGGTTTTTATTGAGCTTTCTTTTTATTTATGTCCATCTGGCCCGTCGACGGAGGCTGAGCAGTGGAGAATAATGGTGGTCTTAGTGCCAGAGAAACATCATCTCTGGGAAGGAACATAAAGCACGTGGCAAGTGCCACAAACCTCCGGTAGATCAGACGGTTTGTATGGCATTCCCTTAGGAAATGCTGCTCAGAACTCAACTCAAAAGAATGTCTTTGCTACTTGGAGCCATCCGATAGCTCCTCTGATCCAAGGAGTATTTTAAACTTTCAAAGCTCTCACATTCCACCTGTGTGGGAGGGATGGGAGTTTAACCCTTTTTACTTTGCACTGTGCTTTAGCACAGTCAAAACATTTCCTTTGTAACCTCTCTGAAATCACCAGCTCCACCAGATGCACCTCAAGTCTTCTATTTATTTTTATATCATGTGCCTCTAGGGCTTGGTGGCTTCGCAATGGTCAAAGGTTTTGGAGTTCAAAAGGCAGACCCGCATCTAGGAAAAAAACTTGTCAGCCAGAGGCCAGATTTTTGCCTGGCCTTTGATCAGTTCTGCATAGTGGTCACTGACTGTGGAGTTACACCGGAGGGTTGGGTCTGGGACAGGCTCTTGGCCATTGCACTCAAGTCACTGAGAGCTTTAGGAGCCCTTCAGACTGTTTTCAGGAGATACAACCATTTTTTTGTTGTTCTTATCTAGGTATGCAGCTGAGACACAGTTAAGATTTTCCTAGGAGGAAGAAATATAGGAAGATAAATCTGATTTGCAGGTGGGCTTGGCTCTTCTGGATATCCTTTTTGAGTCCACTGGGGTTATTGCATCTGAATATTTTATGGCTTATCAGCTGAGCAAAAGTAACTGAGCCCTAGTTGTGAGGCTAGGTGGGTTAGCTTGGCTCTCACCAAAGCTCCATTCCTCATAGTTCTTCTTTAGTACTCTAAAACAGTCACTGGTCTATCTAGAACTACTGGAGAGAGTCCAGGATAGGGCCACTACGGTGATTAAGGGAGTGGAGCATCTACCCTCTGAGGATAGGCTGAGGGAGCTGGGGCTCTTTACCTTGGAGAAGGAGACTGAGGGGGGACCTCATTAATGTCTATAAATATCTAAAGGATGAGTGTCAGGAGGACAGAGCCAGGCACTTCTCTGTGTCATCCAGTCTTAGGACAAGGGGCAATGGGTGCAAGCTGATGCATGGGAGGTTTTGTGGGCATATAAGGAAAAACTTTTTCATGGTGAGGGTGACAGAGCCTGGAACAGGCTGCCCAGGGGGATTGTGGAGTCACCTTCCCTGAAGACGTTCAAAACCTGCCTGGATGCGTTCCTGTGTGACCTCATCTAGGTGATCCTGCTCTGGCAGCAGGGTTGGACTAGATGATCTTTCGAGGTCCCTTCCAACCCCGAACATTCTATGGTTCTGTGATCTGCCCCCTCTGCTTCATGGTGCTTAAATTCTGCCCTTGGTGCTACACATGAGCTCAGCACAAACCTGAGTTTCCCATAGCTTTGCTAGCCGAACCCAAAGGCAGCCTGCAACCTGCCAAGAGATGCTGGGAGCCGTCTTCAAAGCTTTGACTGTGTCTCTCCTCGCTCAGGAAAACATACAGTGTGGAGAGACAAGGGGGAGACATGGATCTCATAAAATACATCTCCCCTTTGGCTTGGATTATAATAACAAAATGTCTGAGTCACCACATGGTACACTGATATGAAGCAACTGCCTGCAGAAAAAAAACAAAGCCATGCATTTTTCTGAAAAACGAGGAGGAAAGAAGAAGAAAAAACCCACCATTTATTTTCATTCTTTTGGCTAGCCTAATTTTCTTCTATTTCTCATTAACCTTTAGAAAATCAGGCTAGTTTTCCTGAGGGAAAATAGCACTTCTTTGCCTCACCCCACTAGAACTGCCCTTCAGCAGCCAAGTTCAGTTAAAGGCATGCAGTGGTTTCTTGGCCTCCTGAGTTGATTCTTGCTTCTGGTCTGCAGGGGACCTGCCTTTAAGCCCCACAGAAGCTATTGCTGAGACTATGGAAAATTGTCCAATCGCTTAGGCCGGATGCAAAGCCCCCCTGGAGGCCACTGTAGCCACTAGGAGTGCTGATGAACTTCTTGTTTGTGCTGGTTGCTGTTCAGCTCCCAGGACCACAGAGAGATACAGTAGCCCTTTCAAAGCTCAAAGCATGGAGGTCCTCTCTAACCTCAACCTTTCAAGTTGCTTATCTAGGTGCTCTACTCTCTGGGTGTGCTCATCTCCTCCCTAGAGTTTACTTTAATTAAGAGGTTTAGTTGATATCAAGTGTCCAAGATAACTTCCTTCTGTGGGACTTAATTTCTTCTAACAGGAGACAAACTGACTAGCATAGATACATATATTTGTCAGCTAGAGAGAGAGAGAGATGATGAATGCCATACAAATTTGGTTGTCTATGTAGGTGGTTTCTCTTGTGTCTCATATCTTGTGGGTTCACAGGGTTTTGTCTTTCCGCTGGGGAGTATTTCAGGAATATTTCAACCTGAATGATTTCCAGTGAGGTAAATGGAAAAAGATTGGCATAGACTATCCCATGGGCTGCTCACAGACTTTCATGCTTGCTGGGTAACTGGTTTTCCAGGCTGTGGGATCTCATAAGTAGGATTCATCCCGTCTGCCTTCCTCCTCTGTACAAAAGAATGAGACGCATCAACCTCTGGTTATATCTGACTCCTTATACTAAGTGCTGTGGAAGTTTACCTAGTTTACAGCAGGCACCTAACTTCTAGGCCTTAAATAAATCACAGATCCCTCACCACGTGCCCACATCCTGTGTAGAGAAGATGGAGAAAGGAATGATGGAGGAGGTGTCAAGGTCTGATCATAGGAAGGGGCGAACATCAGTTTTCTGTGGGTCAGAAACTTGGCTATGTCTGTGGTTGCATAGCTGCCTAACTTGCTAAGAGCCAAATGCAAGAATCATTTGTAAGATGTTGTAACAACAACTTTATTGGTCATCAGGCTTGCAGACATATGACAGATGGTATCTTTCCTGTGAGCCACTAGATGGTGATCTTTATATTTGTTAGCCACGTGCCCAGGTAGGTGAAGACGCTACTTTTTCTATAAAACCCTTTTTTCTTCCCCACAAAGAGATCTCCGTGCACTTCCAGCAGGGAAAGTGAATATGGGCCCACTTGGTTGAAACCAAACCAATTTGCTCTTTACTGTAGGAGCGGAGAGTGAGATTGCTTTTGGTTGAGGTTTGAATGGAGAGGAGGCTGGTGATCTGCTCCCACCCTTCATCTGCAAACCAGCCTCTGCCTGTTTGAAGTGTCGCGGTCACCTGAAGTGTACTAGTGCCATCTGGTCACCCCCTTTGTCTGGATGCAGATGGCTTCATAGAGTGGTTGTGGAGTCACAGGCTCAATGCCTGGAGGTTTAATGCACTTGGATCTCTTATTCCAGCTCAAGCGCATAGTTACCCTTGGGAAGCAGACAAGTAGCACTGAGTTTGTTTTAGTCAAGAGGTAACCACGGCAATATTTGTATTGGAAACCCCACAACAGGGGTGCCTCCATGCTGGTGTTTGTACTGGGTCGTGAGGTACTGTACGTATCTCGGGCAGGTTATGATGTGACCTTCCTGATCGCAGACTAATAGAGGCTGGAAAGAACCTCCAGAGGCCATTCAGTTCAAGCCCTTTCAGAGCAGGGCCAAATGAGCTCAGATTGCTCAAGGCCTTGCCCGGTCCAATTCTGAGCCTCTCTGAGGATGGAGATCCCACAGACTCTCTTAACAACTAGTTCCAGTGCTTGACTAACCTTAGATGTGAATATTTTTTCCTACTATCTAATTAGATTTTCTCCTGTTGCAACTTGCGTCGTTCAAGATCAAGATACCTGTAACTGGTGCATAACACACAGTGTCTGTGGTGGAAAAGAGATGATATCTCATTTGAGTATCATGTGTCACCTAGGCTTGTAAGAAATGTTGAACACTTGGCCATTCCTAATGGGATGCTAAGGATCTAATTTATCATCCCCTTGAAGCATCATTTGTAGCAGTTGAAATTTCTGGTAGCAGATTTTAAATGTACCTTTTGTCAAGGAGACAGGGGCCAAGAAACCCTTGGAGAAGCTGCCAGATCAGTTGAATCCATACCAAATCTTCACAAAGACTTGAAGGGAGTAGAATTGAGGAGTCCTTTGTAGAGTGCAGTGCTGTTTACTGTATTTATCAGTGATATCTACTTTGCCTGGTTCTGGTCCAGGCTGTATGTAGAAATGGCAAAGTAGAGCAGAAATGGGCCCCAGTTATGATGCACCTTCTCTCCCTAACCTGGTAATAGACGGTGAAAGGCTAACTGCCAGTCAGAGGAGGGCTGTGCTGGCTTGTCCTGATACCCAGGAGGCCAGTGGGATTAGCAGAAGAGCTTCTCTGGGGAGGCCTTAGCACACTGAGTAGCAAGCACTCAGAGCTCATGGCACTTGCCCAGCCTGTCCTATCAAGTACTACTGAGGGTGCTGAAGCTCAGCCAGAGGTGTAGCTGCATCGCTGCTCTCCCATGGGAGGCAGGAGCCGTGGTTTGCTGGGTCTTGCAGCTGTGGCTTTAAGATTTGTGGTGTTTCTTGGAGGAGAGGACAATTGCTGGAGCGCTGTAGAGGACACATCAACCTGCAGGATGCTTGACTCCTCCTGGTGTGAAAGCTGGCTGGCCTGGTCCTTTTAAGGTACACTGCCTCTCCAGCTTTCCAGCTATGTTTCTGCTGAGGTCCACATATAGACATCTATAAAGGAGGGCTTGTTAGCCTTTTCCAGCAGATGGATGTTCCAGAAAAGCTGGCCTCTCCCTTCCCCCATGCTAAGATGACTAACCTCATTCCAGTGAGATCACGGTCAACATGACCAGAGAAGATCTAACACAGCCAGACCTATTCTGGAAGGTAAAGATTGAGCTTCAGCCAGCATCCAGGACCAGTCTGTGTGCGGAGGGCTTGGACAGGCTTGGAGTAAACTGCATCTAGTTTGTGTGCTGTGTAGTAAACACACCAAACATCTGAAGCGCCAGAGCACGACCCAGTTGTGACTCTATTTTCTCCTTTGCTGTCAAACTAAAACGCTTGAGAAAGGCAGTAGCTTAACAAGAATCTGCCTCAAGCCGAGCAGGAGCGTGACTCCCAGAGCCAGCTGAAAGACACAGATCTCCCGGGTCTGCGTTGTGCCAACTGAGAGAGCATCAGTTCTAGATCTTGGTCTGGACACACCTGCTGCTTTCTTGTCCCTTTTGGTTTTGAGGATGCCAGGAGGTGACAAAGCTCAGACTGTTGTTTCTTATGGTTTTGCTCCTCTCGTTCTTGAGTGATGGACATCTCTGCTTTGCCAGCTTGTCTAGAAATGCTCGTAGAGATGTATTTACACTGGGGATGATGACTGGTGCGCCCTGTACCTCCTCCTGCAAGCTATTCTGCTCTGTGATGGACCCCCAAGGATGGTTCCCAAAACCCTGCCTTGCAGCCTCATCCTTTCCTTGCTTCGCGCGCTCACGCACAGACATACAGAGCGTGTCTCCACACACACCCCTCTCTGTTTTTCTTTCCTTTTTGGCTTCCTCTCGCTGTATTGTTTTAAGTTGGTGGCTGGGCTGATCGCCAGTTTAAATTTCATCTTCTTTTCCTCCTCCTTTGCCCCCCTCCTCCTCTTCCCTCCATCCCCAGAAGTGATACTGTTTACTTTCTCTGCTGCTTTCTCAATGTCTTTGTACGCGCTGCAAGGGATATAATCGCCAGCTGTGGAGAGCTTTCGGAAACTCAAACTTACTCCTCGGTGCCCCAGAGCTCGCGACCTCGCTGGTAAAAAAAAATACAGAAATAAATAAATGCAGCGATAAATGCATTTTTCACATCCCAGGCTGGATCCGGAAAGATCAGGCCTGTTTTCTCCCTCCCTCATGTGCAATCGTGGGGCTTATATAGAGATGGGGAGATATTTAGCTAGGGGTGAAAACCCCCCCCAAACAGCCCAAACCAACAAACCAATCAAAAAACCCAACCTGAAATAGAAAATGAGAGAACTCAGCCCCTGAGAGCAGCATTTCTTCAGTTTGTTTATTTATTTATTTTCTGCTTGGTGGTGCTGCTGTTTTGCTTTATTTCCTCCTCAGACAGAAGGAGGAGGAGGAGGAGGAAGAGTCTACCATGGAAGTGTTTGCCTCCAAAGGGCACTTTGTCTGCTGGACAAAGCCTCTGTGGCACTAAGGCGAAGAAAGATTAGGGGATAGAAGTGTTTGCCAGGATCTCCTCTTCCTTTTCTTCTTCCTCTCTGTGTGTGTGTGTGCGTCTCTCCCTTTCAGGGAGGAGGTGAAAGGAAGGTCAAACTGTGCCTACTGACCTCTGCCCCTTGCCCCCTGTGAACCAGAGGGAAGCCTTTGAAGTTGTAAAGTGCCCACAAAAACAGCAAACCAAACACGCCGCTGCCTTTTCCCTCCCCTTCTCCCACCCGCCAGCTGCTTAATGGAAGGTGACAGGACGGAGGCAGCGAGACGGGGGCTCGGCGCGCCACACCTCCGCCCCGGCCCCAGCGTGCACTTAATTGGCACCGTACAAAGCCCACACACCCAGCGCGAGGGAGTTGGGGCACCGGCAAAAGGTGAAAAACAAGCCCTGGCCCATCTCCCCTGGTGGCACTGGGGTGTCCTGCATCCCTCTGGGAAGCTGTGATGTGGCTGGGGGAGACCTCCTTCCTGGGAGATGTTGGGCTGAGGTGATCAGAGCAGGCTGGAAGGTCACCATGGTGGCTGGGAAGGCATTTTTCCTCAGGTCCAACCTAAACCTCCCCTGGTGCAATTTGAGGCTTCTTCCTCGTGTCCTGTCACTTCCTTGGGAGCAGAGACTGACCCCCCCCCGGCTCCAACCTCCTGCCAGGGAACTGTCAAGAGCCAGAAGGTCTCCCCTGAGCCTCCTTTTCCCCAGGCTCAACAACCCCAGGTCCTTCAGCTGCTCCTCCCCAGACATGTGCTCTAGACCCTTCCCTAGCTTGGTTGCCCTTCTCTGGACATGCTCCAACCCCTCCAGGTCCTTCTGGGAGTGAGGGGCACAAAACTGACCCCAGGATTTGAGGAACGGCCTCCTCAGTGCTGAGTCTAGGGGGACGATCCCTGCCCTGGCCCTGCTGCCCACACTGATGCTGACACAAGGCAAGATGTGGGTGGCTTTCTTGGCCACCTTAGCTCTATCAGATTGCTGCTTATTTATTTTCATATTTGTTTATCATCTGATACCTCTTTCCTCTTGGTGTACAGCTGGAATTTGATGCTGCTCCTGCTCGCATCACATATGGTTGCTGCCCTAGGAGCTGAAGGGCACTGGGTCATATCTGAGAGCCACCTCCAACAACAGGCAATCTGTTAAACTTTGTTGCTTTGTGTGTAGAGAAACATCTTCATGTACCAAAACTGACCCTTAATCCTCTCAAAAAGCCCAGCCCGTAAACCGCAGAAAACCAGATTGGGGCCTTGCTGAGCAAAAAGAAAATCAACCACCTTTCCTACCTAAGGCTGGTAGGTGTATGCTGGCCTCAACACAAGGGCTGGCAGGAGCTGTGAGTGGCTTCAGCAGTTTCTGCTGCCTTTTTCCTGTGCCTAGTGTGGTTTTTACCCTTGGATGCTGAGCAGGAAAGCCCAGCCCAGATGAAGTCAAACCGAGATTTGTCATTGACTTAGTGGAACCTAGGACTTCACTCCTTATCTGCAGTGGCAGCATTCAGGGATTCATAGAGAATAAAACTCCTCTGGCTCTCATTCTTCCTCCACTTCTGAGTGCCCAGATAAGCCCTGTGGGTTCCAGCTGGTGGTTCTGATCTCATGTGTCTGGGGCCTGATAAGGTGTTACAATGTCCAACGGACAAAATCCTGCTCGGCACTTTTACCTCCTCTGTTCCTGTGTATGTATTTTTTTTTCGTGCCTGAAGAGAATGAGGCTTTCCTGGCTGATAACCTGCCAAGAGCACAATAGTTCACTACAGCTTAGTAATTAACGTGCTGGGTGGTGGTGGCAACCGATGCTCGATGCGTCCAGAGCTGAAACTGCTCTTTTTTGAAATTTAAATTCAACCATGACCACTCCAACTGTTTGTATGGATTTAGTCAACACCTTTTAGTCTTTCTGAGCTCTATAAAATCTTCTGTTTCTTGTTTCTAGTTATTGTACACACCCTGTAGAACCTCTATAGAAGATCTGATTTTATCATCTGATCTGGCTGAGCTTTTCCCCTCTCTCCTATGGGAACAGGACTCCGTTTTCCATGCATGTTTAATGATGGATGAAGTCGATTCTCCTCCCTCCATCTTTTGCACGTACCAGACACTATCAAAGTTCTAAAAGCAAATAAAAATAATTAAGTAGCATTTGCTACAGCTCTGCTATCCCTGCTTACGATGCAGTCAGGTTCTCCATCACAGGTTCTCCATCACTGCTTCCATCTAGGCTCATATTGTGCTTGCCACATAGAGGAGATTTCAGGAATTCACTGTCAGTTGTGTAATATTCATGATTTAGCATTGAAGTCTAAGTTAGGCTGCCTAAACTCTGAGTGTGGACTAAGAAGAGGGGAAGGCACCTCTTGGGGGGTTGGTTTGGACCACATAGGTAGAGCAGAAACTAGGTTGCTCCCCTCTGGTCTCTGAATCATGTTCAAAAAATGTCTGCATCTCTCCGTGGAATTTGGAAGGAGTCTTAGTTTCTAATGTGGACATCTCGGTGAGGTCCACATGGTGAAATAGTGAGGACCCCCCTGGGTGTTTACTTGAACGTCCGTTAGAATGAGACTGTGCTGACTGTGTCTTCAGGCTCCTCTTTGAGGGGAGCTTCTCTAGGAACGACTAATTGTTATTGGATTTTTTCATCTTGAGGTCCAACTTAAAAGTAGGACCTGCTTTCACAGATTTATGTATGTACATATTTATTTTAGGGGTAGCTCTTCTCTGTCTCCTCTTATGGCTTGGTTCTCTTTGGGTATGTTGAAGAAGATTGTTCTCTTGCTCCAGTTTCTGTAACTGCCCACTCATTGCAGCATCTCAAGGAGCCTGTCTCTCTATGGGTCTCTGCTCTGGGTTTATCCTTGTGCAAAAATTTAACTTTGTGCCTTGGAGAAACACATCTTGTGCTTTAGTGCTGAACATGCTCAAGATCCTTCCCTGCTTGCCAATACCTTTACTTGGGGAGAGCAGGCGGCGCTGGCCCTTGGATGGTTCTGCCCATCAGGAGGCCAAGTCTAGCTTGGTTTGAGCCTGGCTTTGTGCTAGAGCACGATCCCTGGCTTCCTAAAGAGTCCGAGTATTCCCACTCCTGTGACCCCAGACTAGTGGCCTAGGGTGCCAGGGGACTGAAGAGCCACATTTTGCTCTGTGATCAGTGTTATCAAAGCTCCTTCAGACTTGACTCTGTCACTGATTTTGCTGGGTGCTCTGAGGTAAGATAAATTCTCCTCTGACTGTCTCGGTGGCTGCCTGCAGTGCAGCACAATGAAACTTCCTTCACAAAACTATCCATGGACTACAGCAACATAAGGGTTTTTTTTTCCCTTTAAGAAGTTGTCTTAACATTATTTCATAGTTTTGCTTTGCTGTGCCCATATTAGAAGGTGATTGGAATCAAGCAGTGATTTCATCTTGGTAGCCTGCATAGATAGAAGTGCTACATATGACCTGCCTTTGAGTTTGTTCTTTTTGACCAAGCACTAAGCTACAGGATATTAATCTCAAGCTAAAATCTCCAAACCATCCTGCTGATGTGAGGGTCGGCATCTCCCAATTCCAAAAGGCTCTGCGTAGTCCTTCTCTTCTTTGATATCTGTGAAGAGTATGAGAGATGAAAGACAAGCACCAAAATCTCCTCTCTTGTTCTTAGCTCCTTCAGATGCCTCTTTTAGTGCCCTAGAGATGGTGAGATGCCCAGAAAAATGTTCCAAGATCATCCAAACCCATGAAGGGCACATGGTTGAGTAGACTGGATGCTGAGCTATGGTGCAAAGGTGTTTTGTCATGATATAGTTCTAGTAGGTTTTTCTCGCCTGCTTCTTGGTTATTTTGGTGCTTATGGTGTCACGAGAATGTAATGGATGAGATAATGTGGTCAGTGCATAGTATGAATGCAGAACCCCCAAATGCAAGAAGCTTTATCTCTGTGGACTAATGTGACCCCAGGTAAACAGAGGTCTGGTCTTCTGCTTGCCCTGCCCCATGCTTCAGCTTCAAGGCAGAGTCTGTTGTAGCCTACGCAGCCTGAGTCTCAGCATCATCACTGGATCATTTAGATCAGAAAAGACCTTTCAGATTATCTAGTCATGCTACAGTGGGATTTATTTTCCTCTGAGTTTGCAGCTGGATCCCAAACCAGAAAAGCAGCTTTATCTCTGCCTTGGATTTTCTCCCGTGGATGACGTTGAAATCACAACTGCCAGCCTGTGAGAAAGGTTTATTAAACACCAGATTTCTTTTGCTTTTCTCAGTTTGCATCACCATCACNACATTATAATAATAGTTAGCATTTATATAACGCTTCACGTATTTAAAACGCCGCACAAACACTGACTGGGGAGGAACTGGAATGCATGGCAAGATACCCAAGGGAGAGCCTGGTGTGGGGTTTTTTTGGTGTTGATCTAGGGTAACAAGTAGCTCCAGCCAGGGGAGCAGCAGCATGGCTCGCCTGGCATGCCAAGGGGTGTCACTTATTGCGGCAGGGCCAGAGAGATGCAGGAAGAAATGGGCATGGCCGTGGTGAGTAGAGTATTCCCTGGGGGGACAGTGGGGAGAACTGGCTCTGTTGTGCCTTCCCTTGTGTCCTTATGAAGGTGTGAGGGCCTTAAAGTGCCAAGAAAACTCCTTGAAGTGACCACCTATTGCCCTTGACTCACTGTTGGCTTGGCCAAATGCAAGCAAATAGGTGCTGTGGTCACCATCTCTGATTTCTCTTTCTGTGGTGTCAAGGCCAGCTTGGAAGCGTTCAGAGTCAGATGGAAGACGACATTTCTCCATAGCTATGACATGATGAGGTGAGGACAACTGCAAGTCCAACTGCTACCAAGAGCAGGGTTATGAAGGAGCAGCAGGGTCCTTGAATACCCTCACTTAGGAGATGTGTCCCCTCCATCAGGCTGTCCTCCCTGCGTTGCTGGAGAGCATCTGTGGTGATACAACCAGAGCAGCAGCAAATCCTACAACAGACCTTCCTCGTGCCTGTCTTGCTAGCTCTGGGTGCCTTAGAAGTCCCGGTGCTACCTGCTGCCTCTTACACAGTTGCCAGAAATTTGAGGGGTTTTTGGTCCTGTGGTACTGAGGCCCCTGTGAGTGCCTCAGTGCCAGGATGCCTGGGAAGCAGGTGAATCCTCTTCAGGAGTGACTGGGGGCTGGGTTGGGTGGATGGCTGAAATAATAGAGAAGATGGGAGGAATCTAGAAACTTTTTTTTTCCCCCCTGTCTTCTGTGCTGAACTAAAACCTGTGAGGATTTGGGGTTTTTTTCCATGTTGAATAAGGCTCTGGAGTAAAGTCTTAACACCACCAAAAAAATTGTGTATCAAGACAGAATCTTATTTCAAATTCAACTTCTTTTTTTTTTTTTTTTTTTTACCCACTCATGCTTATCTTTTTCTAGAAAAAAGCAAGTCACCAAAACTAGTAAGAGTGTTATGATTGTTTTCATTTGCTGTATAAAACCACTGCTCAGTGAAAGTATTTCCCTAAATCACTCCCCTTAGTGCTTGCTCACTCCGAGAGTCCCTTTTGTGCATCCTGATTTCCTCATGCAGGGTGCGTGACTGCGCTCATGCTGCACCCTGCTTCCAGGATCCTTCGTTTGGTGTTGATTTTTCCTGAAGACTTAAAAAAGGACAGCAGGAGGAGCTGGGAAAACTGATCAACACCTTCTCAGTCCCAGTTCCTCCAATGGATAGGAAAAAACATGTTTGATTTTCTGTTTGCAGCTCTCATTTCTCATATCTTCAGCGTTCAGATGGCTTGAAAGAGCTTCTGTGGTGTCCAGTCCCAGGTGGAGGTTCCCATATCCCACATCTCTGGGTTTACAGTGTATCTTGCTTATTTTTCTTAAGTGACATCTGGGTACAATTTTACATTGTTTCCTTTTCTGATCCAGGCTATTCCTCAGCACTTCGTTGTCTCTGCTGATTCTTGATTCTGAAAAAATCATCCTCCCTCTAAATGGAAAGGCCTCTCTTGGCTCTTGAGAGCTTCCTGGGATGGTCCTACTTGTGGACTTCAAGTGCTGCGTGGAGTATTTCTTCAGGTTTCCTTGCTTATGGCATCAAGAGGACTACACGCCTTGTGTTCTTTAGTACTGTCGTTGCCTATTGCCAGAGAAGAGACATTGCCTTGAGTATTTTCTTGCACAAATGCACTTGGCCGTTACATATGTGAAGTGAATATTTGAGGGCTACTTTTCCCTGCCTGCTCCTGTGTGCTCCATTGTTCAGCACTCAACCGTATGGCTTGGAAACTTCACAAGAAGTGCCTTTGTCTTACTGACAGACTTGGCCCAAGTTGCAAATGTCAACCCAAGGTGTCAAAGTGAGTCACTGCGCACGCATGTATCTGGAGAGGATTTTCCGTGCAACACGATGAAGTCATTGACAGCCGTGTTGTGCAACTGTCAGTCATGAATCACAGGGATTACTGACTGAGGAAGGCTCGGGCTGTGGAACCAGCTCATGTAATTATCTATAATGACATGAGTATAGAACAAATTAATTAATAACTCACATGTTCTTTCCATTGACTTGGCCCCGTTGGGCAGCCTAACGTTTTGTGCGTGCTGCTGGCAGGTTCTCTGAGTAATCCGCTGCTTTTTTTTTTGGAGAGGGAAGCAAATGAGTCTCTGATGCGTAAGGGACATGCCAACGAATCTGGCTATGGGCAGGTAAATGGGGAGCAGCAAGACCCTTAGTGTGAACTCTGTTCCCTGTCCCCTTCTCTTCTCCTTGGTTTCCTTTTTATTTTTTATTTTTTTTGGTATATTTTTGCATTAATTTCTTAATCTGTATTCCTCTCCCTGTGTTTCTGACCCCTTATTTCACCCTCCCCTCACTCCCCTGATTTTACTTCTCTGTTTTTTCTCCCCTTTGTTCTGCCCAGTAAATAGTTGATAGATACTTTTTGCATTTGCCAGCCAAAATTCTGGGCTCTCTTCCTGTAAATGTTTCAGTTTAATCAGGAGACAGCCTTAGTTTGTTAGCTTTTTTTTTTTTTTTGACTGAATGGGCAGCATATTCTTCTGATGTTTGTTTCTTCTGGGAGGTTTTTCTTGGTGTTTTTTAGCGTCTTCATTTTTTATTAGCCTTTTCTCTTGCCAATGTTTTGCTGTGGAGTGCCGCCTGGTCTTACTATGAATGTTTTGGTATGAGGCAAAGAGAATTCATATTTGGGGAAGATTCATTCCCTTGGTATGTGCTTTGGGCAAGACCCTGTCCCCATGAATGTGCCCAAGGCAAGAATTCTCATGGATTCCTGCAACGAGCAGGACTGGGCCTTGTGTTTGCACCCACAGAGGATTGCTCTGCCCCACGCACGTCCTCGAGGGAAGAGAGTTGGCTTGGATAAGAGATGAGACTTGGGCGTGCTGTCTCCACGGGACAGTAGTCTGCTGAGATGCACAACAGGCTTGAGATGCTGAAAGGCATCAGTGTCACAAGCTCAAGTCCCTGCTTCCCTTTCAGTAAATCATTGAAACCTCTCAAAGCTCACGGGCAGTGTCGCCAGCCTCAGCAGTGCTCAAAAACTATGAGTCAAGGATTGACAAATTGTGACGCTGGAAGAAAAATCACGAGGTTTGAAGTATGTACCTACTTCTTTACTACTACTGCCCAGTTTGTGAGCCTCTAACTATGTTCAGATGTCATCTCCAAGTTTTCCTGTGCAAGCATGAAGGCTAGAAAGTTATTTTGTTATTAAAAATTGCACATTTCACCTGATTGTGAGACCTGGATTGTGAGAAATGGATTAAGTGTTGCAACAGTTGGGGTAAACTTCAGAGTGCTGCCATATGCTGAGGTGAGCTGGAAGCCTGAGAGGGACTTAAGTAGTGCAGGGAAGAGACGGGGGATGAAAGACCTACACCATGGGGACTACAAAGGGCTACAAAGATGCTGAAGGGCCTGGAGCATCTCTGTGTGCAGGAAAAGGCTGAGAGGCCTGGGGCTGTTTGGCCCAAAGAAGAGAAGACGGAAGAGGGATCTGATCAATGCTGAGCAAGAGCTAAAAGGTAGAAGTTAAGAGGATGAGGCCAGACTCTTTTCAATGTTGCCGAGTGACAGGACAAGGGGCAACGGGGACAAACTGGAACCCAGGAGATTCCACCTGAGCAGGAGGGAAAAGTCCTTTGCTGTGAGGGTGTTGGAGTCTGGCCCAGAGAGGTTGTGGAGTCTCCTTTTCTGGTGAGATTCCCAAGAGGCCTGGACACTGCGATGCTGGGCCCCCTGCTCGGGGTGACCCTGCTGGAGCAGGAGGGTGGCACCAGATGATCTCCAGAGGGCCCTTCCAACCTCTATTATTCCAGGATTCTGTCTTCAGCTGGTTAACTCGAGTCTTTGGGTTGGAAACCGGTGGGCTGAGTATGTGCTTCTGTTGTTTGCAAATGAGAGCCATGATGACTGAAGGAGGCTGCAGGCCGGGGAGGCCCGAGGCTGAGCATACACCCTGCAGAAGTTGTGTTGCTCTGGGCAGGGTCACTGCCACAGGGCTGGGTCTGCTAATGGGAGATTGTGCTGGTGTGATCCAGAACCTGATGGCTCCTCTGAGATTCAACGTTAAAATCCTTCACAGAAAAACAGCATGTGGTGTTCAATGAGCTGAACTGCTGGACCACGCTGGGCTGCATTTGAGAGCTGGGCATATCTGCAGATAGCAAGGATGTTTCTTGCATGGATTGTGTGTGTTGAGAGAGGCAGGAGCAAGATGAATCATCTCCTCTTAGTGTTTTCTGCAAGTGCTTTTGACCACTACACAAAAAAACCCCAACAAACCACCAAGCTCAGTCTTTCGATTTGACAGTAAAATGTAAGCAAGGCAAAAATTGGAAACCAGCTCAGGAAAGCAGCAAAAAATGCCTCTTGAGAACTTCCAGTTTTAAAAGACATAAATGAAAATATTTTGTTAATTCACGTATTCTTTACTTTTTCCCCCTCACCTCCTCATCATCTTTTATTCTGTTTTGCCATGAGAAGGGAGGCAACAGAGGAAGAATGAAGACAAACTAAGCTGGAAAACTGTTTATTGTTTCCTTTTTCTTTTTTAACTGAAAGAAAAATTTGAGGGAGGGGAAAAGAAAATGCTCATAAATTATTTTTCTTTTGAAGAAAAACCACTTTTCATTTTTAAAAAAATAATAATGTTTTGACCAGCTCTGTTCTTGTTTGAGCAATTCCACGCATGGAGAAAGAAGATTGGTTTCAGAATTCAAATTGTGGATCCATGGTTCTTTTTAAATACAAACAGAGGTAAATATAGATGAACTAGAACAGCTTCTGCTGAATAATGAAGCTATTTATTTGGAGTAGCTCTTTCTCCCCACCTACTTCTGATGTGTTTAGTTTTCGGTGACTAACTGGAATGATGATTAAGGCCCCTGGACAGCAGCCGCTTGCCTTCAAGGATATTTCTAACTTCCATCTCCACCATAATTAATTAGCTATATACAGTTTGCCACGTTTCTTCGAAGACGTTTTTTGGACGGTCTTAACCTGATTTTCCAGGAATCTCCTCTCCCTAGTACTTGGAAAGTGTTATTCAGCAGTGCCTTTCTCTTTCCATCCCTGTGACGCATCCCAGGGGTGCAGATGAAAGGCGAAGTCAAATGATTCAACACTGAACATAAAGCACAGCTAAGTAAGAAAAGAGAGGAGGGAGGAGAGAAAGGGGTTAGGACCAGAAGACTCTTGAACAATGTGGCCTCCTTCATGTGCATCCAGATGTGGTGTCTCTTCCTAGATGACTTTGGCTTGGAGATGAAGGACAAATCCGTGGTGTACGGGAGCCATGGCTTTCCATGCAGTGTAGCCAGTGTGTGGGGCTGCTGTTCAGGAGACCCGACGTGGAACTGGAAGCTGAATTACACATGGCTCTCAGCCGTATCTATGTGATCCAGCAGGTCAGAGAAGCATCTTCTTGTGAAGCCCTCAAGTAATTGTCCTCTCTTCAATAGCTCTCAACTCATACTGCTTTTCTTTCTGTCCCAGGGGGGTGCACTGGGCCGTTTCTCAACAATACATGTATTTTCTTTCCATTGAAATGCCTGTGGGGTTACACTTTGTCAAATTAAAAACTGAATGTTTGTGAACATTTTTTTCCCTACACAAACGTTTCTGTTGATTTGCAAAATCCTTTTCTGTTAAAAGGGTCAGCAGCAGATTTTTTAACCCACTCTAAGAAACTTCCTTCTGCTTCAAAATGACCGATGTTCTCAGCTCACTTAGGAACTATTTGCCCCCATTGCCCTTGCTGAAAAATGATGATGTCCAGGATTGTTTTTCTTCCCTTTTCTCCTCTTCACCTTCTCTTTGTTTCCATATTTTTTTCCCCATGCCTGGGCAGCACTAAGCTTTGGTAAGAGCAATATTTCTGAGCACGGAAAGTAACAGTAAATGGCACAGTAGTTTAGCTGGGATTCAAGAAGTGGTTGAAGCCAAGTGTGATCTATAGGGAGAAGTTTTCTGGAACCAAAAGCTGTCAGGGTCAGTCTCCTGCAGCTTTGTTGGTTTTTTTTTTTTTTGAGCTTAATCGCTTTGTAAAGCCGATGTACTGTCCTGCAAGAACTTCTGAATGGATCTCGCTTGCTAATAAATTCCAAATTCTTGCCGGCTCTTGGACTTGTTCTCCATTAGGTTTTATTAAAGGACTTTTTACATAATGGGAGAACACAAACAGGAGACTCGGAGCCACAATTTGTGAGCTCTTTGTTCTGGGGTTGGGAAATCGGTTTCCAGATGTGGACCATGTTGGCAGTTTTTTTCCCCCTTTTTTTTTCCCTTTTTTTTTTTTTTTTTCTTTTTCGCCTTTTGTGTGTGGATGTGGATGTCTTGTCTTTTCTCTTTTGGCCAGGAGTGAGAGAGAGAAATTAAGATGATGAATGCAATAATGAAAATAATAAAATAACAATGGTCACAATTCCCTTTGTTCGCGAGTCATGACTCAGCTGAGGGCAGCAGCAGGAGCGCCGTTGTGAGTCCGCTCCAATGTCAACAGCAGATATCACTGTAGGGACATGTTTAGGTGCTTTGAGTGGAAGAGGTGGAGTCTGGGGGATGTGTGGAGAAATTTGCTAAGGACTTAGAAGGATTCTTAGATCCGTGTTCTCTCCCACGCTCCACTTTCTTTGCGCTGCTCTGGAAAGACAGCAGATCTCCCCAGCTGAGGGTTTTCCCAGCATGGGGTAGTCCACAGATGGCAAAGCTGGCTTCTAAATTAGCTTCCCACAGCACAGGGCGTGGAGGGGGTAGGCTGTCACCGGCTGGTGGGGAAGAGCGCTATTCTGAAAACGACTTCCCAAAGCAGGGGTCTTGTCAGTGACACTCTGGCTATGGAGCAAATGCTCCAGGTGTTGATGTGACTCAGGCTGGCTCCTTTCTATCTCCTCCTTCCTCCTCCTCCTTCTGTCCTCTTCAAGGGCAAACGAAAAGCTTGCAGTACCACACAGAAGTGACATTGTGTGCCTGCCCACCACACGCCCCATGACCGGCCACCAAAAGGGACCCACAGTCTAGCTACTGAAGAAAGACCCTGGGCTGGAGATGTCTACAGGACGGAGCCTTTTGCCAGGGTTGTGTGAGCGAGGACAGTAAGATTAAGATATATTAGCATTGTACGTGCTGTTGCATTTGTTGAGGCAATCAAGTCCTCATCAGCTCCATCGCTTCCATTGTTCCACAGGCAGCCGTTTCATTCCAGCATGGGGAAGGACACCAGAATGGTTTCTTGTTAGATATCTGTTAGCAGGGCTTTAGCCAAAGATCTCTAGGAGCGAATTCTGAGGCAGTGGGGTGCGAGGGAGACTTTAAGTATAATGGGGAGAAGAGTTGTATTGTCTCTCTAATCCATCCATGTGTTCTGTCGTGCATTATCAAGTCCCTAGAACTGATCGGTGTTGCCTGTGTGGATGACCTGGACAGATGCTGAAGGAAAAGGAGGGGAAGGGGGTCTCATCTCTGCTAGCTGGAAAAGTTTTGGGTTTTTTCCTCTGAAATCACTGCTTTCAACTTATGGACACATCTGGAAGTAACAGCAAACACGTGTAGACTGTGGTTTTGGAGGAGAGGAGATGAGATTCATATGCAAGGAGGGGGATGCCATCCCTGTCCTGACAGCATGACCTTGGAGGCAATTGGAGACAAACTGGAGGTAGAGGAAGAACTCCCCAGATCAAAGAGAGATGTCCATCCATCTCTGCCATCCCCTCTGGAGGAGCTGGGAGGTTGTTCCTGAGTATAATGGACACGCACAGAAGTTGTAACACATGACTCACTCTGGTGGTTATAATGAGATTTGCACCCCCTGCTTGGGTGACACGAGGCACAAGGCTTGTCGGATGGGTGATGGATGCTCCAAATAATCCTGGTTGCATCTTACAGCTGCGGTTGCAGCTGGGCTGTCTGTCATAGCCTGGGAATCATAAACTCTTTTACCTGAACTGCACGTCTGAGACTGTGGCCGCAAAGAAGTTGCAGCTTCGAGCCCCTTCACTTGGTTGTAGGGATCATTGAGCTCCAGAGAGCTTGGGAAGTATCAGGGAGCTGTGAAATGTCATTAATTTTTTTTATTTTTTTTACTTCAGTTTTGGATTTCCAGAGGTGGAACCAGATTTTAACCATAGACCAGGCTGTTGATCTATCTACCTTTACATTACTTTTAGACCACTATCCATCTTTCTGTTGTGTGAAAGGCTTTTAAAATCAACACTGGGGTGAATTCCCCACTGGAGTCCTTCATCTGGTCCCACTTTGGGGGTTTTCAAACCTTGTTTTGACGATAGACTTGTTATTATGCTGTTTGGGTTTTTCTTTTCTTTTAAAGATTTATCTATATTCTGTTTTGATTTGCTTTATTTCAGGTGGCCTCTTGAAGGTTATCTGGCATTTTTTTGGATTAGAGGGGGCCCGTGAGTTGGGCACCTTTGTTCTTACAACAAAAAGGCTCATTCAATAACAAAGTTCTTCTGGTGTTTCCTCCTGATTACCAAATCTGAGGGGCCACTAGGATGGGGTGACAAATGAAAGAGAAGACAGCGTCTGACCTTTCTGTCCCAGTCTTTCCTCTGATGGGGAGTACATGTTGTCTCATGATGTGATGGACAAGCGTCATAGAACAGAGTGAAAATTTTCCATTAAATGTCTTGAAATAACAAGAGCATGCTTTTGGGTTTGGGACCTTAGTGTCTTGGGGAACAAGGAGGAACCTGCTTTTTTGCTGAGTCAATGTCTGTGTTTTTTCGAGCGTTCTTTCCTTTTACGTTGTTTCCTCTTGACTTTCCAATGCTATGAGCAAAGTCAAAATAGCCAGAGAAGCAGAAGTGGCACTTCACGAGATTGCCGCTGATTTCCAGCTAAATCTCTGTGCCTGGTATTTCTTACTTCACCAGGCACTTCCGAAGAGCTGGTGCCAGCAAATGCAAAACTCTGTGTACACGGAGTTTGCAATATGTAGGCAGGCTGAATCTGCATTTTCAGCTGTAAGGATGAGCTGACTCCTGGAACTGAGTTACTATGAATTTCAAAGAGGGTTTTGACAGAATTAGACCTTGAAAACCAGGAAGAGATGCCTGGTTTCCTTCCCTGTCCATCTTGGTGGCGCAGTAGTCAAAGGAAATGTGGGTGATGCTTGCAAACATGAGAAGGTAGCAACAATGCTTGAGCTGGAAGAAACCAGAAGGTAGCTGACCAAAGATATCTGTGCTGCATGGGCCTCCTTGGAGCTGTAGCCAAAAAGGAATCATCTGCATTTCATTTCTCTCATTTGTATCCAATCAGGACACATTTCCTGAGGATCTGAATGGAGAATAATTTCTCAGAGGAGCTCCTATTCCCTAAGTCATGTAAAACAGGGCGCAGAGTCCGCATCACTGAGCAGCTCAGCTTGGTCTTTCAGCATTTTTGTGACTCCTTTTTATCTTTGAGTTGAATAACTCCAATTGCCTGGCAAGATGGAATGTGAGAATGAATGAAGAGGGAAAAGGAGAAACAATAACCTAAACCGAGCACTTATATTGGAAACAGGACCCAGGGAAGAAGAAGTAACTGCTGGCTCTGTAGGCCAGCTTGCTCTCTCCTGGAAATTTCTTTCAGCGATAAGGCAATGTAGGAATAAACCAGAAGCATGTTTCAGATTGCAGACAGCAGGTTGGCAGGCGAATGCATATAAATGCACATGGATGTGTTTACCTGTACTTTAGTAAAACTTTTGACAGTGTTTCCCACAGCATCCTTCCGGAGAAACTGACCACTCATGACTTGGATGGGCAGATATTGTGCTGGGTAAAAAAATTGACTGAATGGTCGGGCCCAGGGAGTGGTGGTGAATGGAGTTAAATCCAGTTGGTGGCTGGTCACAAGTCATGTTCCCCAGGGCTCAGCACTGGGGCCTGTTCTCTTTAATTACTTTACTAATGGTCTGGATGGGGACATTGAGGATACCCCCAGTAATTTTGCAGAGGACACTAAGTTGGGTGGTAATGTTGATTTGCTTGAGGGTAGGAGGCTCTGTAGAGGGATCTAGATAGGCTGGATCAATGGGCCGAGGCCAGTGGGATGAGGTTCAACAAGGCCAAGTGCCAGGTCCTGCATTTAGGTCACAACAACCCCCTGCAATGCTCCAAGGTGGGGGGAGAGTGGCTGGAAAAGACCTGAGGGTTTTGGTTGAGAGCCGACTGAGCCAGCCTGTACCCAAGTGGCCAAGAAGGCCACCAGCATCCTGGCTTGTGTCAGCACTAGTGTGGCCAGCAGGACCAGGGCAGGGATTGACCCTCTGGACTCAGCACTGGGAAGGCCCCACCTTGAATCCTGGGGTCGGTTTTGGGCCCCTCACTCCCAGCAGGACTTGGAGGGGCTGGAGCGTGGCCAGAGAAGGGCAACGGAGCTGGGCAAGGGTCTAGAGCAGGAGGCTGGGGAGGAGCGGCTGAGGGACCTGGGGGTGTTGAGCCTAGAGATAAAGGAGGCTCAGGGAAGACTTTCTGGCTCTCCACAACTCCCTGACAGGAGCTTGGAGCCAGGTGGGGTCGGGTTCTTCTCCCAAGGAACAAGGAAGGTCTCTTTTCCCAAGGACAAGAGGAAATGGGAAAGTTGCACCAGCGGAGATTTAGGTTGGATATTAGAATTTCTTCTCCAAAAAGTTACTCCAGACTTGTATTCATAAGCAGGTTTCTGGTAGTTTGGTTGAGCAAGGACAGTGAGTACAGTTGGCACCACAGCAGCAGTGGAGCTGTGCAGGGCTTGCACAGGGTAATTGTCCTAGCAGGCAAGTCTCAGATGCTGTCAAACCCTGTTTTACCCAGAAGAAAAACTGGAGTGGTAGTGCTGCTTAAAAAAACAGAAAGGAAAAGAAAAAAACCAACCAAACAAACCAAGGACAACTAACTAATTGTCTTTAAAAAGAGAATTACTTTTGATGTCTCCGCGGCCAGCTGTGGCATCCATCTGCTTTTCTCCTTCTGGACACATCCAGCACTGCTGAAGGTGCTGGTGAGGGATCCGTGTGGTGATTTAAACTCCAGCATATACCTTGAAATGAGGACTCAGCCAGGCAATATCAGTGTGGTCATAGAAGCATTTAACCTCAGTAATGGGAAGACAAAACCCCCTCAGTCCATGTGTTTCAGTAAGCAGTTGTTAGTTAACAGCTAATCCCCATTTTGTTTAATCCTCGAGTGCTAATGGAGGAGCAATGACACGAGTGTTGGTTGTTTGTTTTTTTTTAAAGACAGTCTTTCATGAAAAATATTTTCTGAGGTTCATTAGTTAAGGAAAAAAATGTATTTAATGTGTCATAAATAATATATCTGGGCAGACAACATGAAAAATAAAAGCTATGCATAGGCCAAATACCATCTCTGGTTATATTGTGTAACCCAGTGGAGAAGATAAATGTAAATGAGAACAAGACGCAGCCTTGTAGTTGTAACTCTATAGATTCATAGAGCTTCTACCACAAAAATGGGACCGAAGCTGTCAAGCTCCTGACTCAGTGCCAGATACCTTGGGGCTGAATCTGCCATCCACTGTGGTGCCTTGGTTAGGGAGAGGGCTCATAGGAAGAAACCTACCTCTGTTCTGCAAACCCCTGCTTTGAACTGGGCTGGCTGCCCAGCAGTGGTGTGCTCTATCACAGCATCTCTCTCTGTCCCACCACATTAGTCCTCCCGTGGTTTTCATTGATCCTTCACCCTTTTTCTTCCTCCTCTCAACGCCTCGGTCTTGAACCTACTGAGATGGTGCTGCCTTTGAAGCTGAAGCAAGTCATCCTGGCTCTCGGTACTGGCATTTTGTGCGCCCCTGGGTTTCGTGCCAGTCCTGAGCTGCCAGTGCTTCCTCTGCCTATTAGAACACTTGAAGTTTGCATCCCTGAAGCCACAACCTTTGCTCATTTGGCTCAGCATGATGGTAGGAAAAAATTTGTGGTGCTACTCCCTTGAAGGCTGATGCTGGCAAAGAAAGGAAATTCCTGGATTTGAATGCTTGTCTGTTTACTTATTTATTTACTGTTGCGTTCAACAGTGGGAAAATATTTTCATCTTCCTCCTTGTCTTGTCAAACCACTCTATTCATCACAGCGGGCATCAGAGTGCAAAACTGGACAGTAATAAGTTCTCCTCATTGGGCATCTCTCTCCATCCTCAGCGAAATGTTCCAAGGCTGGGAGAAGACCTGTGAGGATGAAGCGACCACCCTCATTCTTGAAGGCCACCACAACCAGGTCATTCCTCCCATTGCCTTGGGTAGGACGTCGGCTCTGCACCCCACGATGCTGCCCATCATTGATGGAGCTGCTGGAGCTCGCCTTGCCTCTCTGAATGGAGAGGACATACCCTGCCACCCCGCCTGCTCGCCGTGCCTTCTGCTTTATCCTGTCTGTGAACTCCTGACCTGGATTGCTCCCACTCCTCGCCCATGCTCCCCTCCCTCTTCCAAGCTCCAAGACGGTCTCGTGTTTCTTGGAATCTGGCAGCGCGAGGGCTTCTTGTTGATTGGTATAAACAATCTTAAAGGTCACATTTCGCCCCCCCCTGCAGAGGGAGTTGGGGCTGGGTGGTGGTGGGGGGGAGGTTTGTCTAAAATAAAAGGCTTCTCTCAAATTAACAACCACAAGGATGTAAACATGGAAGCCAAAAGGAGCTGTTCACCAGTAGCGGGAGCTGTGCCAAAGAAGCCCCTCGGGGCTTACTTAGGAAAGCAAATGTGGGCACAAGATGCGGCATGCTCTTGCAGCTGGCTGGGAGGGAGAGGTTAGGGTGCCAGGCGACGGTGGCAATCACGCCCTGCGTGAATGGTGACATCGGATTTGAGCAGCTGTGTTTGCGCCAGGGCTGGCGCTGGTCATCCCGCTAAGCTGGGGGGGAATGCAGAAGTCCTGGTGGCTTGGAGCTGCGGGGGCAGGAGGCCTGGGGCTGTGGGACAGAGGATAGCGTTTCACGCGGCCAGGCGCTGGGTGCCATCCAGCTCCCGAAGCTGCTCGGACGCCTTTGTGGACTTCAGCGGGAATTGGGTCAGAGCCCTGTCTGGAGAGAGGCTTGTGGAAAACAAGCAGCTAGCAAACGTAGGTGCTGAGCTGCCTGCTCAGATCTCCTGTCTGCTTTTGGGCTGAACCGCAGCCAGGTCTCCACTCCAGAGCTTGGTTACGCGAGTTCAAATACGACAGAGAGTTGCGGTCTTGATCCACTTGGTTGTGCCAGGAAAACCCTTCGTAGGTTCAGCCTACACTGGGGTGAGAATCCGTTAACCAGTTTAGTTTCTCTAATCCAGGGAGAGAATTGAAATTCAAAATGGCAAGACCTCTTCTTATCTTTATAAATTGTCTAGTGTCTTGAAAGACCTTGTAAGTTTAATTCTTCCTAGCCTGGTCCAGCTTGAGGGTAGGGTTGTCAACACTGCTCTGCATTGTGCTGCCTGTGAGTTGTTCTCCTCTGGTGCACCGCAGGAGAGCTGGAGAGGTTTGGGATGGGGCACAGTAGCTGTTGCCTTCTCACCAAGGCTACAGAAGTGAGCAAGCTGAAAAGTTACATTTTGGAGCTGCCCCGTGTCTTCAGCAAACCCAGCAAAACTTTGCATCCCAGCAAACTTCTCTGAATTCGAAATTTGCATAAATTCAAGGGAAGAATTTCGCCGATGAGAAAGCTATAGAGATTGCTAAGTGTGTAAAGATTGCGTTCTTCTCAGGAAGTTGCTGAGCAAAAATTGTTGGAAGCAAAGAGAACACCAGAGAAAAGTATCAACTTTGTCTGCTGGACTTTATTCCTTCTTGGGTGTCTATTGTGGCCACCGCTAGAGACCAGATGGCAAGTTAGATGAACCTCCCATCTGGTGTAGTAAGGCTGCTCTTCATTTTCTACATCTGCCTCAACTTTCTTTGACTGATCCCCTCTCTGAAGGATATAACCAACCATAATTTCTTGCAGTGTGCATTAGTGGGTATGTTCATAACCCTGCCACGTTGGGTGGTGGACATAGGCAAACCAGGCCAGATGTAATTGCAGCGAGCAAGAACTGAGAAAGTATTTAGTGTGGTTTTTCCCAGCCAATTTTCTAAGGAAGTTAGCATTATGAGAATGGATTCTGTATAGGAACTTGTGCTCCTGCTTGTCCCTCAGTCTCCTTCCTTAGGACTCTTCAGCCGCTTTCAACCTAATTTGGGAAGCAGGTACAGATCTCAAGAATAGTCCAATTTCTACAAATATAATGAAATCTAGAGCTGCTGAGGCGACATATCTCACTAATGGACGTGAATCTCAGCACTTAATCGATGAGAAAGATCACCCAGGGAGGAGATCTTGAGAAGAACCTCAAGCATGGGGAAAGCTTTGTGGGGCCAGCAAGTATGTTAGATACCAGATTTCATTAGTTCTGCTTGTTTGGTTGGTTGGTTTTTTCCTTATTTGTGTTATTACCCTGAATATCTGCTTATCCAGGATCAAGCTTGGAGTGGAAGCAGAGTCTCAGAAACTCAGAAACAGCAGGAAAACATTTATTTATTTATTTTACTTGTATTACAATAGACCCTAGATGCCCAAATAGAGACCAGGATCCCTTTGTCTTGGGTGCTTTCCATCTCACACACAATAATAGACAATTTCTGTTCTGAAGTGCTTAAAACACCAAATGCAAGCTGAGGAGCAAAACAGGGTCACCAGCCCACACATCAGGTTTGCATCCAGGGCTTTGAACTTGCTTTCTCCAGAGCAAGAGCCCGTGGGGCCACACGGTCCCAGCTGCCCTCATAACAACTCCCCAAAGGCTTGTCCAGATTGTAACTGAGCTTATTAGGATGCTGGTGACACTCTCCTGCAGTTAATGCTTGAAAAATTAGGTGCTGAGTATTTGCTTCCATGTCTAAACCCAAAAATGATTGCCTGACGTCCCTCCTCTTGCTTCATGGAACTTTCATTACATGCCAAATGGTCCGTTTCTATCTTCTGTGGGGTGGGAAAGGAAGGAAGGGAGGTGGCAGGTTTGAGAAGATCTGTTCATGTTTCAGATGGTATTGGGTATTTTAACTGGTGTCTGCTTGACTGGTCTGTTGCTAAAGGGTAACCAACTTCATTCCTCTTCCCAAGTGTTGAGATGAGATCACACTGGCTGAGGGTCATTTGCTGATACATCACCTTTGTTTAAATTCCCAGCATATTACATTTTCTAAGGGAAAAATGTACCTGGAAGAACTGCTGGTGCCTCAACATTTACAGTCATTTTGGGTTTGTCTCAGCACAAGTTTGAAGACTGGGCAAAAATTCCTCAAATTTAAAGTTATGTTGGAATTTCAAGTTTGATAAGGACTTCAGGGAGGTTCATTGAATGATTTGTGAATGGTCAGGGAAGGAGGGCTCTAAAACAACTAAGAAATAAATGATTTCTTTAATATTCTGGCCTTCAATGTGGACAATTGCAAGTTCTTCTTGCTGAAAACAGCAGGTTTAGTTAAACTGAACACTTCAAGGAGAACGATATTTTTCAGAAGCAATGAACTGGTGTGGAAGCTGAAATCCTAACCCCAGTCCCATAAGCACTTCTCAACGTTTGATTTAGTTTTAACCAAGACTTCTGAAGGGCTTTTAATGCTTTCTGAGTCAAGCTCTAGTAAGATGCTCTGATGAGAGATCCATAAAACTACAATTTTCCATGAAAAAAAAATAATAAAAAAGAAACAGAGAGAGGATGAAGACCAAAGGCTGCTTTTGTAAAGCACCAGTATCTTCTAAGAGAATACACAGTGGGGAGGACTGGTCTGGGATCTTTCTCCTAAAGGAAATGTTGACTCTGTAGAAGGAAGAAGGAAAAACTTCGTGCTCAGATGATAGGAACCATTGTGGGATTGTTGTCATTATTTCAATCTTTGGTTTCAAGCACTCGGGAGAGCTGATGCTTTCTGTGACACATCTCATCACATCAAACACTTCATTTTCTTCCTTTCAAGGACTTCCACAGGAGATCTCCAGCCAAACTAACATCAGGTGTGATTCTTCCCTTGTTTCCACTGCACTATCACGGTCTGGGTGGCAGGGGCAGACTTGCTTTTGCTTAAAAGTTCAGGCTGTCAAGAGCTGGTCCTTCTGGCGGCGTGGAGTGGGAAGCAGTTTGGAGAAGTCTGCCAGCGTGTTTTCATAAGAGATGTCACGCTCAGGGGGAAGTTTGGATCCACAGGATATGGAGGCAAGGCAGCCCACTTCCCCCATGGCAAAGCTTCTCTTTTTTATTTTCTTGGGGTTTTTTTCGGAAAGTATTTGTCCCCCGTGTCCTGGCAGGACTTGGGTCACGCTCCAAATTCCATCCTGTCCCTCTGCTTCCTGCCCTTTCACCCATCACCAAAGCGATAAAACACCCGTCTGAAGGCATTGCAGAACTGATTGCTCTGCTGTACTCTCAGAAATTAAAAATAATGTTTCAAAAGCTGGTTTTGTGGGAATTTCAAAGGGACTGTCTTGATGTTGAGCTGCCCAGCATCTCAAGAGTTTCGGTGTCTGAGATCTTTGATGATCCGATGAAAATGCCAGCCTCAATCCTTAGATTTCGGTTTTGCATAGACTGCTGTTTAGCAACATGAGAAGTGGTCTGGGCTGTCATGTTTGCACCGACAAAAATGTCCCTTAAGGAACAGATCCTCCAGATTTAGGGGTTTGAATTGATAGGCTCAAGCTGAGAAGTTGAGCTGCTGGCTTCACGGGAGCAGAGGAAACTGCCCCTAGGAGCAGATCACCACCCAGATACAAAATGAAATCCACCTTGATGTGGATTTTCTGGTATTTTAGAAGTGTCTGCTCTTGGTCACTGTTGGAGGCAGGATGCTGGGTTAGAGAGAGACCGGGTTTCTCCAGTTTGGTTGTTCTTCTCTTTCCCTAAATCCAGGGCTTTATAGATAGAGCTCTTTTGTGGATCCAGTAGGAAAAGCTGGCTTGCATGATATTTCTGTTTGCAGAGAACTCTGGGACTGCTTTGCTAAGCCAAGATGTCCTAGAAGTGTCACAGTAGCTGTGATTGTCTATGATCGTGAGCACGGAGAGGTTTGTAGCAAGGTCGGCAGTATCAGTTGGTCCAATAAAAGATACTACCTTTGACTTCAAACCTTGCCTCACTTAATAAACTGAGGTACTCCTAGGACAAGTTAAACAAAAAATAACGCTGATCCTGGAAAAAATATCTTGGTGTACATGTTTCGGCTCATGTAAGGAGAAAACTCACCCTTCGAGCTGCTGAACACTGGGGAGGGAAGAAAACTGGCTCTCCTGATGGTGAGGTGTGGTGATCTTGAGAGTAAGGACGCTGATTTGAAGAAGGGGTTTTAATCAGCAAATTGTAAATGGAGTAATGTGCAAAGCTATATTTGCTGGTTGCCTTACCCACGTTGCCACCCTTGCCAGCCTAGCCTGTGCTTTTCTCATGGTGTATTCTTAAGATTGTGCTTTGGAGCTTGGCGAGCTAAAGATTTAGAGAGAAAATAAACGGGGGATCTGAAGGGATAAAGGTGGCTGGGATGTCAAACTGGGGTATAGAAATGTGTTCCTGTCCTATTTCTGGTAGCCCTGAGAGGAGGTTATAGAGAGCTTTTTTCATTCTGATTTCTTCCATCCTCTGCAGATGTGGCAGTGTGCCGATTTCTAGATACTGCACCAAGTGTCTCGTGGCTGTTGAAAGTCTCCTAGATTCTGTATTAAGGCAGTTGGGCACATTGAACTGTTTGCTCTTGAAGTTCATTGTATTGTCCTGGGCAACCTGCTCTAAG
>WEIS01053221.1:0-21538 GCA_013389965.1 Todus mexicanus
GAAGGATAAGCAGAAGTGCCAGTGCTATCTTTAAAACAACAACCAAAAAGAAAATCATAACTGCTCGATTGTTTATTTCTAATGTGTGTGGATATTGAAGATAATCAGAAGCATGAAAACTGAATTATTTTCCAGGTTTTTTTTCTCTGTCAGTCCTTACTAAAAAGTCCAGTCAAACATGTTTAATTCTTGATCTATTTGTCATGACCTACACTTCAATTTCATTGGCCTTAGTGACACTTAGGCAAGCTCTTAATTTATCTTTTGATTGAAGTGTTCTCCCAAATTGGAGGTCATAACCAAAGGCAAAATTAAAGCACAAAGAAGAAAAACTGCAACAGAAATGTGATCCTGAGAGTGAAGAAATTCACTCTTTGGAGATTTGCTCTCTGCTTTGTCCACGCAGTCAGATCAATGAGTTAAAAGTCTACAAGGCAAATGATCTTTACGCTCCTGTTGTACACTGGGAAGCTTCAGTTCAGGGTTTTTTGCTTCGTGTAACATTTATCAGGCTTCCACTTCAAGCAACTGATGTTTTTTTAAGACCAAGGTCTTGGAAACGAGGAAGGGAAGCTCTGAGTTGCCAGATTGTTCTTACAGATACCTTGGATCCAGAAGACAGAGCACACATGGCAAAGGTGACTGGCCTTGCCTTATCAGCTAAATTTCTTGTGATGTTGATCTGTTTGGTACAAGGACAACGGTGAGCAAGCTGCTCTATAAGATAGTCACCCTTCCAGTTGGAGAAACCCCATGCTGCACAGAGCTGGTGGAAATATCACAACAACTTGGGAAGAGTATTAACACCTGATTGTTCACAGAAGTTGAGCAACCTTTAAAGTCATATGATATCTGAAAGTAACAGAGGAACTTGCAGAAAGAACCTCATTCTTATCTTTGGTGGCATTATGCGCATCCTGGTAAGCTCTGATCTTAAAAATAAATAAAAAAGTAAACCCCACTATGTTTCCCCTTCACGGTGTACTCTGAAATGGAAGTGGACTGGCAGGAGTTTGTGGAGACTGCGTTTATGACAGCTTTGAGCTTTATGCCAGGGAGCAGCCATGGAGGACTCCTTTTGTTGGAGCTTGCACGGGCATGAGCTACAAGGATCAGGCCCTGACAGAGCAATGAGGACCCCAAATCTCAGAATCCTTCATTTCCACCTGAAGCTCTTCCTGAAATCTGAAAGACTCAAGCTGAAGATTGCCTTTGCACATTTCTGTGCCAGCATAACATATGCTTGACATGTCTAGAAACATTATGGTGCTGCTTCCATCTCCTGCCAACCACTACAACTCTTTCTTTTCCTTCCTGATTTTAAGGTTTGGGAATTGTTTCAGAGGAGGAATAGAAGAGCATTTTGGTACCTGGGAGAAGAAAGTGTTTAGAGGAAAGAGGCAAAGCATGTGTTCTCAGGATCACTTGGCAGAGGAGGCAGAAAATACCACAGAGCGTGACACAAACTGAGAAAAGATTTTGTACTTGCTTTTCATTTGTTCCCACAACCGATGCGTGCTGGCCTGACTCAAATACTCCACGAAGTAGCAGCCATTGCATATGCTTCCAGATCCGTGTCAGCCTAGCTGAAGATAAATGTGTTGCTTGCTGAACATGAGCTAAAGGATCAGCCTAGCAGCTACAATCAGGGTAGCTACACGTCCTCAAAGTCCCACCACAGTCTGCAAAGCTTAAGAGTCCTCTCCAGCTCCCTTTAAGGCTGAAACTGCTTTTGGTTGTCTCTGCTACAGGCAGCACTGGGTTCAAGGCACATATCAGCATTGATAAGCCTGGTATTCAATTTTAAGACGACCACAAATGGAGGATCCACCCTTCAAACAGGTTCAGATTTGGGAGACAGTCAAACATCTGACAGATCTGATCCTTATCTAAATGATTCAAACCATCTGAGCACCACACAAGTCTGCACAAACGGACTGAGCTCCCTAGAGAAAGCCCTTTCTCATGAAATTTTGAGTATTTCCAACCCTGGCTTGGCAAGAAGTAACGTGAGAGCAGACTCCCTCGTGGTATTTTGGTATTTCTAATTCCAAACACAGCCAAAAAAGCACAGCAAGAAGTTGGATTTCAATATATTATGTGAATTCATTAGACAAATAAATTACTTTAATTTTGCTGATGACAAACCCTCCAATATTTTTGAGCACAGGCACAGTAGTCTTGATCTATGTAATGACTCAACCATACTACAGGCTTTAAAGCATAGCTTCTAGGCACTGGATTTTTGCTGGCTTCAAAAGTAAATGCATCATATGGCAAAACTGTCTCTTCTCAACTCACAAAAACTTGGCCCAGTCCTAATGGTAGACCACTGCTCAATAGAAAGGTAACAGTAAGACTGCTGACATTTCTAGAACAAAAAGTCCTCTCCCTGTCATGCTGTTGGCAAGGTAGCTCCAGCAAGGGTTGGTGGGAACCCATGTACTCCCAAAGGTCAGAGGGATTGGCATCTATAGATCTTGGGTTTAAACAAAGTGATCACAGAATCGCTGTGGTTGGAAAAGACCTTAAATATCATCAAATCCAACCATTATCTAACTCTACTAGGGCTGCCACTACTACACCATAGCCTTGAGCACCATATCTAGAGAGCTTTTAAATACGTCCAGGGACAGCAATTCAACCACTTTCCTGGGCAGCCTGTTCCAGTCTTTGATAACCCTTTTGGTAAAGAAGTTTTTTGTAATATCTAACCTAAACCTCCCATGGTGTAACTTGATGGCATGTTTTCTTGTCCTGTTAGTTGTGAATTGTGAGAAGAGACCAATCCTACCTCGCTACAACCTCCTTTCAGGTAGTTGTAGAGAGCAATAAGGTCTCTCTTCAGCCTCCTTTTCTTCAGACTAAACAACTCCCACTCATTGAGTACGTCCCTCAAGCCGGGAGGGCCCCCCCCAAAAAAAGCTCCTTTCTGGCCCTTTCTGCTGCGATTCCCTTCCCTAGTGCGAAGGGGAACTGGTCTCAGCGAGGAGGCATGATTCCACCTCGCAGGGAAGCTGAAAGAGCGTGATATTCCCCAGAAAAATTGAACAAAGGTGCAACCAAACCCAGAGCTGAACACACTCCTCGTCAGGCTATAAGGGAAAAACACATTTTGGAGAAGACGACAACAAGATGCATGTTTATACTCATCAGCTACAAGAACAAGAACAACAAAAAGATATTTTACCCAGAGTCTGATTCCTGAAGGGGCACAGAGTGGCAAAAATAGGATAATTCTGAAATAATAGCTCACGGTGATCTTACACTTTTTTTTCTGTGCTGCTAAAAGCAATTCACTCAATCAGCAGCTGGCTATCACCAAAATTCCCTCCTCCATCTCTCTATTCCACTTAGGGAGTAGCAAATATTGGGCACTCAGCTCATAACTTTGGGGCTTTTTTCAAGCAAGAAAATTCTTCTAAAAATGAAATAAGCCTCTGGTTTAATGGCCATTGACTGAGCACAATAGCTATGCTGGGAACAAGAGATCCTGAAAAAAAATTCCCTCCATGACTATAGGGCTGATTCTCTCATATTAAATGATCATGGCACAATTCCAGATTCAGAAAAGCCAACTCCTTCAGGATGGTTTGTTCTTGATTTTAGCTAACACTCCCAGACTATAGAGTACTCTACAATAAACTGATCAGCAAGGAGGCTCCTAGGGTGCAACACCCCACTTCTCAAAACTTGGATCCACACCCAGACATGCAAACTAGTCTCACCCTACATGAAGACACACGTTTGTGCGCCCACTGCTAGCTTCCAGAAAAGCCTTTACCGTGAGCTTTCTGGGAAAGCGGCTATCTTCAATCTGCGCTTTCTTTTTTCAGCTGGTCTTCATAATCAGCTGGCTTCCCTGTACCCCTGTTGATCACAGTCAATATTTCTATAGAACGACCTATAAAGCTGCTTAAACCTGGCATGAGTCTGGACGGTTTCTACTTTTTCCGCAGCCTCTTTGACAAAAGGTCATTCTTCCCAGAATATACCAGGGCGATCCAGCCTGAAAATAATTTAAGACCCAGCCATCTCATTAAACACAAAGATGACTAGTTAAAAATAGACAGAGAAAGGATTTATATCTTGCATTTATTTTGTTTTAAACACATCCAGCAGACACATCTGCTAAATCAAGGCTGAAGAGGTTCATTTTGGGCTTATATTGCAAAAAAATCCCTGCAATTACAAAGACCAGGTCTTGTACAGAAGTCATCTCCTGTGCCTCTCTCTTCAAGCATCCTGTCAGTAGGGCAGTTTCTTCTTTCTGGAGCATTACCCTGTCTTATTGAAATAACTGTAATTCTACTATGCCCTCTTGCAGCTTCCGTGGGCCAGATATTCCCCCTCTCTTCTCAAACAGTTCTGTGATGTTATTACATGCAATCAGCGTGTTGTGCTGCATCTCAAAGGCAGCTGAGGTCTTTGGGGATTAAGAAAAGGTGCAAAGTAAATGTTAGATATGCTATTATTACTTTAATTAGGTGTCCATCTACTAACAGCTCCTCACTGAAAGCATAAATTTACAACTGGATTCTACCAACATCCTGCTCCAAGGTGCCCATCGCGTGCCAGAGGCATCAGGGAACTAACTGGAGCCTGGTGAAATGAGAGACGGGAAGACTCTGACCATGCGGCAAACATTAATGCAGAGAAGAAAGGGTCCATTTCAGAGCTAGCATCCTGCTTTTGTGGATCTCAAGTGTTTCATCTCTCAAACTACCACCTCATTCTTCAGAAACCCCAACATGTGAAACGTGTCTAGAACAAGGAATGGATGGAATCAAGTTATTCTTCCACCAACACCTCCAAATACTGCTAGCACAACATGCCAGAGCAGTATTTTGCCTTCTCCACTCCCTGCACAGCAGCCCACTAAAATGAGAAGTAAGTAAATGAGAAGCCACTGTAAAAGACCAAGCCCATGGAGGAAAAGCCCCACCATCCAACAGTTCCAAAATTATCACCTGACTAAGCTGACATGATTTCACTTGGGCTAGCTAAATTTACCCATAATTTGCAAACATTCTCAATTCATAAATCAGTAACAATTCAGAAGTGATTATGGATGTATGACATCATTTGCTAAGAACAGCATCGCCACGCAGCTGCTCGCTACATCTGTGAGTATTTTATGGATATTATCCACAAGTCAAGGAAAAACATTTTCTGTCAGGACCCACCAATTATTAATATGCTGAGAGAGAAAAGGTAAGCTAAAATGAGGACTGATTTACCCTTCGTCTCTTACGAGTTACTCTTCACTTGGAGTTTTAAGCAGATAGAAAGGACCCTAGCACACGCTTTGAAACAGTTAACTTCAGTTTCCATCCCCAAATCCATCCTTTCCAAGTTGGCACGGTGGGAAGATTCTCCGTAGAGATGCAATACAAGTTGCTGCAAATCAGGACTCAGGTGCTTGGCAGGTATCTGCATCCAAAGTTCAGATAACACCTGGCTGTATTGTCCTGCCTGTAGCTTGAATTATGATTCTCTATCTACATTAAGTTCAAGGAAAGCAAAGATAACAAGCTTACAGCAGATTTACAGAAGCCACTGGGTCTTTAAACCTCATAGGAAGCACTGAAGCAATAGTCTCATGGCGTAGTGAGGAGGAGATCAACTAACGTAGCTTGCACTATCTCCCTTCTCTTGCTTTTGGATAATCTGGTTCTCCTATCAGCAATTTTAGTAGTCTTTGCTGAATAAAACACACCAGGTTTTCAGGATTTGGCTTGAAAGTCATGCGATCTGTGTGTCTTTTTGAGGTTTAGCTATGTAATCTCCCTTGGCAATTTTTCTATCAGAGGTTCTAATACTTCTGGAGACAATATCAGAATTATGCATATATTTATGATTACACGCAAAGCTGGCATTAGTCAACTGCAAATCTGTAGCCAAGAGAAGAATGGAAATTCCCTAAACCAAAGAATGATTAAAAAAAAAATAATTCCTTTCAATCACAAGGTCTGGTGCACCTCAGTTGCCCTTCTCCCACCTGGTCCTTCTGCTTTACATCCATCCCCTGTAGATTGACACACGTGGGCCACTGCTTGATCCTCATACCCCTGCCCATATGTTTAGGCTGCCATTAACGTCACATAAGAGACTAGCTGGAGGAGACACACTCCAAGGAAAGCAGAGCCAGAACATCCCCCTTCTCTGCAGCCAAGCACACTGTGCTGCCAGCACATCTGCTCCCCACCAAGCCAGCAAGCCTCAAGGTTATTTTGGGACCTGCATCTACACTAAATGGTGGCACAGAGCACCAGCAGGGTGAAACACAGTAAGGACCATATAGCTGGAACCTGCAATTCAGGGACTAGTCATCACAAGGGCAACAATCCCCTCAAAAATAGAAGGCAGACATATTTTCAAGGACGCAAAACACCACAAGATACCAGCTCCTGATGTACTGAAGCGGAGCAAGAGAGTACAAAAGATCCCCATAAGGAGGAGTTGGAGGTGATGCTGAGGCCTACTCTCCCATTTCAGCTGTGCCTTTACTGAGGTAAAGCTTCCAGCAAGAAAGCATAGCATGCAGTGACTTCAGGGTGTCAAAGACCAGTCGTGGAAGGTGCCTAGGCCACTGATCTTTGTCCCTCTCCCCAGTGGAGAGCCAGTGGGCACCTCACAAGCTGCCTTTTTCTTGGGCGAACAGACAAGGTCTGCTGCCCAGAGCTTGCCCAATCTATCATGTGGGGCTTAGAACGGGAAAAGGAACGGATAACACTGAGGATCATCTAAAAGCCATCGTGTGACAGGGGACTAGGCGAGTTTGGCAGAGAGCAGCCCTCCTCCTGGGTGCAGGGGGACACCCAGGCTTGGCAGCAATGCTCCTGTCCCCTTCTCACAGCCAGAAGGCCTGCTTTAAAACACCCACTCTTTCCTTTTCATGACCGTTTCTATCATTTATTTGCCATGGAGGTTGTGAAGGCTGGGGCCAGGGTCAGCTTTCAGTGAGTACCCCATCCCTGATGGACATTGCCTCTAACCGCACAGGGAGCCATTTATGCCCTATCATGAGGAGGAACTGCCTGCCTGGCTACCCATGGCTTGTAGGGCAGCAACTATTGCTTGGCCCTGGATTTGTGCACACTTTCCTGACACTCCTAACTCACCCACCACTTGAGCACAGACATATTTAGGGTTAGTAGATACCCCAGTGTGCTCCAGGGCCACAAACTATTCCCTAGCTGTACCCAGTCAGCCTGCAGGTTCAGCATCTGGTGAAGAAAAGGCAGGGAAGGAAATGAGGGAGCCATGTCTGAAAGCGATCATTGCCGAACAACATTTAAACCCCTATCTGAGCAGAAGAAAGAGAATTGTGATAGATAAAGCTTCAGGAGGCTTTGTCTGCTCCTGCCAGAGACACGCTGCAGCATTACCTGAAGTCCTCTCTCTCTTTTCCATGCCTAAAGAAGCATCCACAGGTTGCAGGCTATGCCCGGTCATCTGCGCAGCTACATGGCCTGCATCTGCAAGAACATACCCCTCCCTCCATACAAACCTTATTCATTTATGGCCTTACATCCATCCCAGCAACGACGCTACTGCTAGTAGAATTATTTACTCATCCGTGAAATAAGTAAAGACTGCGCTTCGGGAAACAAAGTAATGAGAAATCCTACTGCTGAAACATGAGTATCTTAAACTCCAGGAAAGTTCACGTCTCAGGCCCTTCTGCAGACTTTCACCAGCACAAGACAACACCAAGAAAAGTAAATAGAGGAAGAGATGCTTAAACAATAAAAAAAGCTTATTTAGGATCCTTTCACATCCTTCAAATTTCTCCGAGGGCTACATCCCCTGGTCAAGATCCTCTCTGTTGCGGGCAGCTAGAGTGCACAGTGGAATCATCTCCTGGCCAGGACCCAGCTCCTGGATGAAGCTTAGGGTGCCCACAGCTCCAACCACAGCTGCTCCCAGTCCTGCTCCTCCAGGGAAAGCATTGATCTTCAGGCAGGAGATATTTCGACAGCACACTGAAACTGTATGCAGAAAGCAAGTAGTTGGCACTGTTACTTACACAGATACTGAAAACATAGGTTTCCCCCTCATAAAAATATTTTGACAACAAAATTGCTGTAGCCCTCCTGTGAAACCAACAAAACTGGTACTCTCCACGAAGCCATGAACTGAGTTGGAAACAGCATAAAACTTGAGTTTACATCAGTACATTATACTATTGGAGCCACAGTCTGATTTATATGTTACTATTCATGGGCACATACAAATAAATGCTGAGACTTTACTCAAATAAGCTTTGGTTTCTAGATATTTAAAATTTAGATGCCAACCTAAATAAAACATTAATCTAGCATGAATTTATATCCTGTCTATTGTCTCACTGTTCGTCACCTGAACAGAAATATGCTTTTCATTTGTCTTAAGCTATATTCCAAAAGCGTACAGTTTACAGTTCTACCATTGCATCTTGGACCGTAACAGTACATAAATTGAAATAGTTTTCATTTGTTTTCAATGAAGAAAATATCCTCTATTCTTTTTTTACCAGTCTTCACACTCATATATCAAACGGTTTAGAAAAGCATTACAGCTGCTGATTGACTAAGAATTATGCACAGCAACTAGTTCCCTGAAATATCCTGTGTTTTTGGCACTTCTCATTTCCACTCTGTTGTCTGTCGCGTAGACTTACTTTTGGGGCAAGGAGCATCTTTTAATATCCACACAGAACCAAGACAAACAGAGGCTCAAGGCAGGTGGATTTACCAGGCTCTACTGCAATACAACAAGCTAACAGCGTAAGCCTCTTGCAGTTTTTGCTTACAAAAAGTAGATATGTCGTGCTAACAAGTATCAATCAGGGTCCTCATCCAGGGAAGCATGGCCAGATTTTCACTTATTTATCGAAAGCTCAATTATTTTATCTGAGAAGTAACTGAAAGAGAAGCTTTGAGGGATGGTGCTAAATAATTCTTATAGACCAAGGAGCCTGTAACAGAAAAGCAGTTAAACCTTGGAAGGTCTCCTAATTAAGGACTAGGAGTACAGCAAAGCCACTGCACTTGACACAACAGGAAAACAGGCAGACAAAACTACTAAGATGTCTCCTGCACCCAGCTCTGATGAACTGTCACAGGGGAGGTCGGGTCATCTTGTAGCTGACAGTGTGCCAATAATTTCTATTACATTCCGGTGGAAAAACTCAACATCCGGAGGGGAAAAAAAAAGTTTCCTTCAGCTATTGTTTCCTCTCCAAAGATCATTTCTTCAGCTAAAAGGATGGGGAAGAGGAAAGAAAGAATGGGACTGGGTGAATAATGCTCCGTGACTAATAGCCGTGGTCTGACCAGTCTGAAACAGCTTCAAGTACCCATGACCTTTTGAAGAGCCACAAGTTAGACACTAACAAAACCGCATAACACAAACTCTCACACCCCCTTCCTTTTATCAGCTAGGATGAATAAGCTGACAAAAACAACATGGACGTAATCTGCTGAGTAATTCCTCTAATATTCCACCGTGGGTTGGCTCATAGAGTTTGAGGCACACAGCTACGAAGGTGCTGCGCTGACTGTATTTCAGATGACAAATTCTCATTAATCACACAAATACTGTGTTGTTCCACAGCTTACACAAATGTTCTCCTGAAGCAGCACTCAAGTCATTAGCAAATCGCTGAGCCCTCCCATATATCTCATTACACAATTTCTCCAAGAGGATGTGAAAGCTCTCACCCAGCAGCTCCACGCCTCCCACTCCCTGTTATTGTCCTATGGGGCTTCACTCAGCGCACGCGTTCCCCACACCATTTAAAGGTCTTTGGTGTAAATTCTGCTTTCGGGAGGTGGCCCACCAGTTAACTGCTGGGGGGTTGTTTCATGTATCTCTTCTGTCAATCAACACAAATCCACCCCAGGCTGTGGCATCATTAGATCATGCTTGGCAAAAGCAGATAATATCGACATCCAATTCTAATACAGTGTTTAAGGTTTTTTCATCAGCAGATCTTAAAGAAGGTCACTAACACTATAGAGCAGTACAGTATTCTTCTGTGACTCTTCCTTTCAGACCTCCATCTGCAATGTAAGTGCTTAACATTTTTCATACTGTTGGACCATAGAGACATACTCCACTAAAGATGTAGCAACTCCTGTGAATATAATTTTTAAGTCACCAATGGACAAAAATCCATCATATAATTATTGTTGAAAGGGAGGGAACAATTCACAGGATGCTATTTACTTAAGTCTTTTTCAACACACACAATATATCAGTTATATTAATGATTTCCAGATTTAGTTTAGAATTTCAAGTTTCATACATTTTTATTCCAAGATCACTGTCAACACATTGAGTTTGACCCATTCATATGTAGATTAAGTGATCAGAATTGCACAAAGTACAAGTTTAATTCTTGTGTAGACAAGTACACAATTCCGGTTCAGATACTGAAACCCACTGAAACGTTTTTCAAAACAACAAATGTCAGAAAGCAACGTGATCCATTCTATAGAGAAGGAAAAATACTACGCTCATTATATTTTGATTGCATGCGGCCAACTTCTCGAATGATTACATGGTTAGAAAAAAAAATGAACACCATTAACTATAACTAGTTAGCAAAGATAACTTAATAAAGTTTAAAGGACTCAAAACTCTCAACTAAATCATCTGCTAGCTGCAAAAATCAAATTACGTTTCCTTTGATGCCTAGGTATTATTTAGCCAGCACTCAAGTTGAGAACATTATTCTACCTTAGGAGAAAATCAGCTTGAGCTAAAGCAAGACCCATGGTATGATTGCCACCCAAACATTTGGGGAAAGTCTGGCAGCTCACCCAAAGTCCACACCTAGCACATGCTTGTGTAAGGCAGAATCCTAAAATTTGGATGTAACAACCAAAATGCAAGGGAAATCCAAATTCAAATTCAGACCATCCCTGTCTAGATGGAAACTTGTTTAAAACTGTGAGTAAAATTCAGGATCCTAAACCAGCGAAAAAGCAAATGTCATGCAGCTACAGAACTGACTATAGAACAATAAAGCAGAACTTCGAGGTACAGCCCGAGTGGTGAATAGCAGAAGCCGAGACTACTCCTGTCCTTGAGAAAGCTTCAGCAACAAGCATGCCTAAAATAATGTGGTGGCAGCACAACAGGCTGTGAGGACTCGATTGTGGATTCATGAACAGGAACAAGAAACCACAGGCAAGAACAAAAGAGGGATGGGGAAATGAATGTCTTAGAGAGGCTTTGACAATTCTGAAGATGAGAGGTGACGGGCAAGACTTTGAAGAGCAAAGTAAACAGAGTAGAAGTCACAAACAGGAAAACTGACAGCCAGAAACTGTTTGGATTTTAAATGAGCTCAGTGGACAGAGAAGGGGAAAGATCATTGAACTGTTACTCATGAATGACAAGGATGGAAGTGGAGCACTGTGAGAAAGAAGACATCCAGCATATTTGGCAGCAATAGCTTTAGGAGGGTCTTGAATGGGGACACAGTGGCAACTGATCCTGCTTCGTATCTGACATGTATCAAAGAAGAGGGAAATGGGGATAAGTGGAAAAATATTCAACCTAGGAGGAGATGAAGAAAAAGCAGCACCAGAAAATCCAGCAAAGACAAGAGAGAAAAAACCCTTGGGTATGTACAGCATTGCTGATGAAGTGTTTACTGATGAATGGTGAAAGAATCCCATCATGTCAGCTCAGCGAGCTGGGAAAAGCACCTCAAGACTGAAAAAGGGCAGAAACAGTCCCTAGAACAAAGGCAGCAAAAATACGAAGGGAGCTCAATGCATTAAGTGAACATTTTTAGTACAGTATGGGGAAGTCAAGGGGGAACATTGCAGCAGAGTCCATGGGGGATATGGAACTGATTCCTTTCTTCCTAATCTACAAAAGATATGTTTCTTCTCCCACTCCCCAAAGAACAAGGTTGCCTTCTGAGTTTAAAATTAATCCTCTAAATATCTGGGGAGGACATCAGGGATCTAAAGGATGAGAGGACCTAAGAAAACTTGAGCTGTAGCTAAAAACCTTTCTAACTCCACAGGAGAGGTCTCAGCAAACATCAGCTAACAAAGGACCAGTGATGGTTAGCAATGGCCAGAAGCTGTTCACCCACCAAGCAGTGTTTGTTGAAATAACACACATATTTCTCATATAACATTTACTACCAGGTTTCACATCTACTGTTTGTCCCCTCAGAGTGGTTTCGAAGCGACCTTCAGCAGACTGATTTCAAATAGTAGAGCTGAGACCACCGGTCTTAGTTTTCACCACAGATATTTTAACCTGCTTTGCAGAGGAAGAGCCAGGAGAAGCCCTTCAGCTGCCATCAAGCCATTAGCTCCAGCATGACAACACCAACATCTTATTATTTTTAAAGTGCCTAAAGACTCCCTTGCTCTCTAGTGGTGGTGCTGGGCCTGCATCTATTCCATAAGGGATGCTACTGCTACTGGGATTCAACGGTTCTGAGCCTAAGGCAGGGCAGGAGGTTTTAAGCACAGTGAGTGTGACAGGAAGGGCAGGGAGGAGGGAAGAAAATTGCTTTGGTTTCTCTAACAAGAATGTTTAAGTGTTAGCTGCTACATCTGAAAACTTGGTTCATATTACTCCATCGAGAAGATTCATAGATATTAGACAAGGTAAGACATCTATAAACACAATCATACTAACATGCCCAGGCTGATGCACCTGAACAAACCACCCAAGCTGCACTGAGCTGTTGCAGTTAATAAAAGCATCTTCTCTCCTGACGAGTCTGCTGACCTCTCACAGCATCCCATGCTCACCACTGGGGAGGAGCCGCCTCCATCCTGGTCCAACAGACTCTGCTCCTGAGCAGCCCAGAGGGCTTCCTAGACACTGTAACACAAGGTACTCCATCCTCCTTCCTGCCATGGACAAGTCACACTATGCTGAGCTAGGGAGAGCAGACACCTTCTTGCTGTATAATGGAGCCTCTCAGCTGTACACGGATTAAGCACCTGGTAAGAGGAGCACTGGAAAATGCAAGGTGGTATTGTATTGTATTAATGTCACTTAATGGTAACTGTCAATGATAGTGATGGAATAAATATGGGAAAGGAAATTACTGTAATTGATTGACAGTCTGGAAGTTTCCACATGCGACCTAATGAGAGCAACCTGTGAGAAGCTGCTGCAGTGGAGGCTATTAATGCAAATCATATGCACCATGCCTGCTCTCTGAATTATGCAATGCCATGTGAATGTCTAATCCGTTTCACCAGGCTTGTCTCTATCCAGCAAGAATATTCCACTGACACGCTGATTAGTATATTAGGAGAGTTTCAGAAGTTCAGGGCTAGAGCGGGTGCCGTCGCAGCGTTATTAATTTAGTTCAGAACAAAACAAAAAGGTCTGTACAGCCACCAAAATCATTATGTGGGGCTGCAAGAGAAGTTTGTCATGGATGATGGGAATTTGCAGGAATGCCTTGTGATATGCGGTAGGAGTTAACAAACAGATAAAGAGGGTATCACTTTTCTAGGAAACTACTGTTGAGAACTTGGGAATTGAAGACAAGGCAAAAGGCTTGATATAGCTCCATGATACTTTGCATGGATTTGCAGAAAGAACATTGAGGTAACAGAAACAGATGGGCAATTTAGAAGAGGTAGTTGATATATTTATATTACAGCAGTGCTACAGACACACACAAAAGGAACGTAAAGACACATTGGAAGACTTCTCTGTCCCGAGGCTTCTGGGCTAGTGCCACTGTATTTTGCCTCTAAAAATATATATTTTGATTAAATGCCATTTGTATCAGTGACTGAAATTATTTTGATGGAGTAACCATGGTCCCTGGGGACCACTTGTCCTTCGTGCAAAGCCGTAACACAATTAGCACCATAGCATCTGTTAAAGGCAAGCACAGCTCTGGACCACAAGAGACCTCACACAGTTTCAGATTAAGCTCAGGGATGTGAAGAAAGCTTGCATAAAACCTCCTGTTCCTTTACCGGCTGTCTCTCCCTCATTTCCACCAAAGTAAAAATCACTCAACTTTAACAAGAAATAGAGAGAAGGCACCCCAGTGTACACAGGATTCCTTGCTGCTTTCTAAAAATAGCCACTTTACAAGTCTGAAACCTAAATAATAAAGCTGAATGTTAACCCTGTGTCATTCGCTCTATCTAAAACGAACTAGAACTACCATTTTGCCTCAGTATCACTTGCATCAAAGGATCACAGCCTAGCTGTGTCTAAAAAAGAGGCGGAGAGCCCATGAACCCAGTCACAAAAAGGGAAAAATAGCTGAAGAACGGCTTTGTCTCAAGATAACTGTTGCTCTCCTCTTATTATGCCAATAAAGTCCTAGCCCTGTGAGACACCTTGTCCTTTTATACTTGACTGGCACCTGCCAGGAGATAGGAAGGCTTCATGCAGGGCAGCTGCATGGACATGGAGGTCCCAGGGCAAAGCCAGGCTTTCCAGGCGAACCAGTGTTGAAGGCTCATGCAGGGTAAAGAAAAACCACATTTCCCTACCTTGCTGGTTATGAGAGGCCCCAAGGTACCTCCACAGCTCTTGCATGGAAACCAGCAAGGACACCACGCAATAGATCCTTGGGATTGCAATAACTATAAACCTTCGCTTTTGCACAAGTGCTAAGACTTTGAGAAGTTATTACTTGCACAGAGACAATACAAAACAGCCCCATTACAGTCTAGGCTTTACAGCACCTGGAAATGCCTGGGGACAGATGCTCACAGCACAGCCAAAGAGATCTTGAATATCAGCACAGGGAACGAGGCAGGGTTTCACATTCAGCAAGTCATCACTGGGGAAGCAGAGATCTACTTATCATCGTAACATTACACACTCTCGCAGGGAAAAGATGCTGAAAGCCCCCTTGTATTCAAGCCCTGTTACTTGATTGGCGTTATTTGCAGTGCCACGTCTCAGCAGAGCCTCGGCCACATCAGCCATGCAAAACAGCACAACGAAAAGGAGCCCTTGTCCCTCAAAGACTTGCAAATAATATACCAACAGCCCCTCGGCAGCAGACAAATTTTCTGAGCTGGTGTAACAATGAGCTCTGAGGAATTACATTTGGACATTAGCCCTGCAAGCAGATGGATGAAAGGTTATGTGGGTACACAGGGAGCTCATGGGTCAGGAATTAGCTCTAAGCTGGACACTGGGTATTCACTGGGCCTGATCAGCCTGATGGGTGGCTTAATACCCAACCCTAATGGACCACAAGATACATCCCTGAACAGACATCTCAAATACCTTCCCTCAGGATAAATGTGTTTGGAAGCCAGTGGTTTAAAATCCCTTCAGAGTGATTTCAGAAGAGATAAATGTGTGTTTGTAAGTACTCAAAAAAAAAAATAAAAAAAAAAATCACAATTTCCTGGCAGCTACGCAACTCCTGAGGAGCCTGCAGGCACCCTGGGACCTGCAGATCCCAGCTGGGACAGGAGTACCTACATTGGTACAGTACATTGTCTGGGGTTTTGCCCCTTTTCCACGGTCCCACCTCAGAGGTTGCTTTGGGAAAGCACAGACAATGGATGTTTTGATCAGGCTTGCCTGTTAACAGAAAGAATAAACTCTCCATTCCATTTTGATGTTTGGAATTCATACCACAAATTTATTGATGTTTCTTAGGGGGTTGAATTTGTCTGGGAGGGATGCATAGTGCAGGGGTGGGAATGAGGAGGGGTTTTGTCGGGAGCAGAAGGCACCTCTAGCCTTGGAGGAGATATTTGCCAACCATGGGCCAACATTTTCAGATTTTTGCAGAGATTGGTGTTTTCAACATGTAGAAACACTCTGAAAAATATTTTATGTGTGTTCAGCATCCAAGATCTCACTGTTTTACTTGCAGAACAGACTGCTTCTCTCTGTGCTCATTCAATGGGAAGTTTGCCTTTGGGTAGGACAGGCCAGAAAGGCAAAATCCTGGTCCAGATTTCAATTGCACCTAAAAGTCCAGGCACACAAATACTCAGACTGCTGTGCACCCAGTAGCCAGCTGTGAAATAACGCTCCTCTGACACTGGGGCAGGCTATGCTTCTACAGGAAAACCTATTCTATACCTTAAACCGTGTGGCATGCCACTCCAGGAGCCTGGTAATGAAGGAGAACGGTATTAACATTCCAATCAAAACATCCAGGAGGAGGAAAAAGAGAACTGCTACTTCCAGTGTCAACTCCAATTAGGAGGAAATAGAAGCCACAGATGAGAAATAGGAAGCATCTGTATGTGAAAGCATATTTAGCTTTGAAGCTGGTGTGGGAATATTGGCTTAGTCCTTACTTTCCCCAAGTGTTATGTCATCTCATGTGTAATGTTGACACTTACAAGGATTACTTATTAAATAATTCCTTTACAAACAACAGGGAATAATTCCGGCCTTTGATATAAACAGATTATGATCTCAGATGCTACTATAAAAATCTTATATTCATCTGAACAGGCTAAGCACATTAAGAATCCAGGAAAGAAAATACATGAATGCAGAATATGGAAAGTAAACCAATGAACAGGAAAATCAGAAAAGCCATGCTGAGCCACAAGTTTTAGTACCTGAGAAAGGGAAATTATAAAGAGATTAAATCAGTCCACATCAGTCTTCAATTAAGTAAAAATTGTGTTCTATGCCAATCTGGGCAGAAGGCCTTTTTTTATTATTTTAAACAGTTTCCCATTTGGGGACTGCAAAGAAAAAAGGGTTTAAGAATAGCCTGCAGATGTCTAATTAACCTGACACTGCCCTCCGGTCAGGCAGAGCCAGCTCCCAATTACCTGCAGGTGCTTTATCCAGGTTATGGATGAAGCCTGGCATGATGCAGAAGCTCCCAGGCCAGCTCGGTATGGGTGCAGTGTTGCACGTACACATACTATCCTGCTCCTCCTAGTCCTGGAGCAGTTTAACCTGTTTCAAAGAGCACAGAGCCTGAGTTAATAAGCTTTGCCAGGCCTGAATTGGCTCTCTGAGGAGCTGGTCTGGATACTGCTGCTCTGCTGCTGAACCAGGAGCGCAGCACATGGACACCCACTACCATTCCCAAACGCTGTGAGCAGGTTGAGGGACTGGAACAGTGACTTCCCCAAGGCTGTTTGTCCCAGGAGAGCTCATTATTCAGGCACAGAGACAAAGGAGCACAAGCCTACCAAGCTCAGATCCTCACACCCCAGACAGGACCCTGTGTCCATCTGTGCGTTGCAGAGTGCCCAGTAGCTTTCCCACCACCCAGGGAGTCCAGAACAGAAATGAAAGAGCTACAGCTGTTGAGCTAGACATCACCTCTACCCTGAGTGTTTTGTGCTGCAGTCTGTACTACAATAAGTGCCAGAAGTCAGACCTGTGCTGATGGAGAGTCTGAATTCAATGTTCAAATCAGGCCTGAAACAGAGCTACCCTTGCTGGGACTGAAGAATCTGGACCCCGTACCGCCATCCAGGTTCTGCTTTGTGGAGAGGCAGTTAAGATTCCCATGACATTTCACAGCCAACTTGGAGACCTTTCTGCTCAAAGTCCTGAATGGACAAATGCAAGGGGCCAAATGTTCCCTCTGTCACAGCACACCTTGGCTTCAGGGAAACGGTACTTGGGGTCATTTTGGCAACAACCTATTTAAAAAAACCCCAAACAAACCACAAAAACACTCCAAAAAACCCCCCACAACCAGTCAACCTGTCCTTTCACTGGAGACATTTTTCAAGCTCTCCCCATCTGAGCATCTGCTATAGCATGGATGTGGGGGAATGACTCCTTCAGAAACAAATTGAAGNGCCAGAAACACTTCTTTTCAAAGCAGCGAGTGGAAACGCAAAGTGAGAACTTTTATCCAACCTCGAGAGTGGCACAGAAGAGAGAATAAAGCCTGAAATGACTGAAAGCCTGCAGAACATTTTATAAAACAGTTATTTTTCCCCCCAACAATGGTACTCTGTCCCTGACATGAATCAAAAATGTCACAAGGCAGTTTGGTGAGGCTGCATGTGAATGCTGGGTATTGAGCTGCAGCAGCTGCAGGCAGACTTGGTGGTTAACCCTGTGAGACTTTCGCTGCTACAGCTGGCTTCGATTCTGTCCTTGCGTCCAAGCTGCCGCTCCTTCCCACCACGCCGCTGCTAAATATACTGACATTGCACAGCGCCTTATCCATGTCTGTGTGTCATTCCACCACAACCGTCACAGGACCAGTTCAATGGCACCCATGTCAAATTAAGATATCTATTTTACATAGGAGCGTTCTTTAAGATCTGAAGTTTAAGCTTTATATACTTGAAAAACCAACAGCCCAAAGCGATCTAAACTCAGGTCTGTGCTTATTCAGGAAGCATTGAGTCACTTTGCAAAGTCTTAAAGAGGAGAATAAATCATTTCTGCCTAAGGAACATCTCTCCCTACACCTCTTCGAAGCTTTCTGACACCAGTACTAGGAGCTCTGTTGCCATTCCTTTACAAACCAAAAGCTACCCCCTTGCATTTTTATCTCCATACTATCCAGCTCTACATCAGGACACTATTCCTAAAACTATCAGCATAAATGATGCCTCTTTCTTCTGCAATACCAACAAGCAGACTCCAATAAGGCAACACAGATTAGTGAAAAGTAAATATTTTATGTCTCAAGTGTCACGAAAATTTCTGCAGCTCTTCAAGCTGTTGTTACAAGCCTACATTATTTTCAAATTTCTCTTCCTCACAATATACCTTCTCTGTAGAAATAAGAATGCGAGGAAAACAGAGTTGGAAGGAGATGTGCACAGTTCAAGAAACACAACCTCTGTTTTGCATGAAAAGTAGTTTGAAATATACATATATATATATCTTTTTAAAAGTTTCACTGCAACCAGCTTCAACTGCCAAATCTTTCCCAAGACAGTATTTTGAACAGAGGTCTTGACTAGTATCTTTAAACAGATTCAGAATTGCTCTGGTGATTCTGAAGTACACCCCTCCTGAAAAAAAAAATATGGAATTAGTTTTGAAGTCTAATCCAAACAATTTAGCTTGGTGCAGTAAGTCACATCCACTTCTATGCACCAGTGCAAGTGCTTGCATACTGATTAGTTCCATTAGAGATACAGGTTACCTCAAAGGCAGTTTATTGGGACAGAGTGCTCCTGGACTAGATTCCTGTGCAAAAAAAAGAAAGTAATGGAAACCTGAAAAATCTTGTGTTTCATCAATGGATTTATGCACACACAGGGATTTACTTACTGGGTCAAGCGTTATGCGCTTGCATCAGCATAAGTCCACAGCCAGGTTAACTAAGTGGAACTTCTGTTGGCTACTACAGAAGTGATTTAAAACGAAACCCCTATCATCTTCTGCCTGTGGTGTTTGCAGGAAAATCTGCTGGGGTTCTACTTTCTGTGAGAAGGGCAGACTTGGCCTGCCACAGACAGAAGGTTGCAGCCCTGATAAATATTTGGTGGCTTTTGTCACTGTATGATCATCCTCTCCCAGCTCTATCACCATGCTGACACCTTTCCCCCCTCCCCTAACTCCCTAAAGTGCACCCCTCTTCCCTTCAATCCAGCCCTTCAGCCAGTATTATCTTTCCAGCACAAATACATAACAGATATTTAAGAGTAAGACAGAAGATACATGTCAGCTTAAATCAGAAGTCCCTTCAGATGCGATATCTCAAAACACCAAGGCATGTGAACATTCATTAGCAACAGCAGCCACTACCACTTTGTTCAAGTTTTTAACAGAGGAAAACAAACAAAAAAGCAAATTCCAGTGTAATCAAATTGTTTGTGAGCACACACTATGTGTGCGGGATGGCAGGGCAGCCAGGAAAGCTCCTGCTTCTCTCCGTCACCCCAACCCTCTGCTCCACCTGAAAGTGTTTTAGCCTGGAGCATACCTAAGGGCTACAGCACAAACTGCCCAGGAGGAGAACAGCAACATGAAAAGCTTCATTGCATCATTAGGCCAGAATTTGTGCTAATCCCCCAAATTCTGTGGGAGAATGTAAGCACCTAGGAAGGAGCTTGTCTTTGAAGAGCAGAGCTCATGGCTGGATTTAGACCACCTGTCATTCTTTTCCTTTACATAATCCCTACCCCATCCCTCAGCCCCATTTTCTTTACACCAGGAAGAAAATTTAAAAGACCTTCTTCCCTAATTCTAATGCAAACCTCCTGACAGCGAGCAGCATTGTTTTAATAAGCCTTAGCAAAGCGTGACCATTTTTCATCACATAATTAGAAAAATTAATAAAAAAAAAAATAGAGCCAGAGAGGAAAAACAAGAGAAAAAGGGACTCCAGGCTACACACAAGTGATCAAAAGTATAACATGGTGCCATTGTAAAATATGGGGATTTACCCACATCAAAACCAGCCTGCTGTGCCCACCACAGTGCTCGAGCCTGGGGTCTGCAAATAAAATCAAGAGAGGGATGGGCAGAAGGAGGAAACCCTGGTTACAGTGATTATACAAAGCTTGGAGCTCAAGTAGGGAGTGCTACCAGGAGATTGATGATGTACGTAGGTGTTCCCTTCTCTTCCCTTTCCTAATTTCGGAGAGGTGAACAACGGTTCCCCATCCAGGGGGGGCATTTCATGCTGCAGGGGCTCCTGCCTTACACACATGGGAGGCACAGCTGAGAGCCTGACTTTCTGCAGACTGGAAAACTCCCACAGCATGTGCTGAAGAGAAGGAAGGGTCTTTACCTTAGCCAAAAACTGCATCCAGCAGCCTAAGTGCTCCTGTCCCCTCCACTGCAGGTAGGCCTCTTCTCCCTGCTTTTACCAGTAGATGCCACCCACCACCCTGTCTGGCCTGGGGGACAGAAGTGGTCAGCACCAGCATCATCTCCAACACCTCAGGTGCAGTAAAAGACACCTGTAATTGCCCAATAGCTTTGAGGCTATTCCTGAACTCATCAGTGCCCCCCAAAAGTTAAGGTGCTCCTAAAGAACCATGGCTGGTCCTGCAGCTCCAGCTCATTTCTCTAGCTGCGAGACCTACGCTTATTGACAAAAGTGAGTACAACTGACTGGTAACTGAATAAGCAGCAAAACCAGAGCAAGATCTCAGATCTGCTGCCACATCTCTCCTACCTCTTGGCCACTGTTGATGAGTTTTGTTGTGTTAGAATCACATCCTGTCATCCATCCTCCAACCTGCATTGCCCTGCACAAGGTTGATTTAGAGGGAGAGATGAGCAATGTTCAGCCCCAAATCCCATTGCTGCTCAGCTCTGAGCTGCTTGGCCACAGCCTCTCCAAGCCCCTTCCCCAAAGGCCATCATGTTTACCACCCAGTGTGCCCCCTCCAACAGCCACCACGTTTCCCACTCATTGTCCCACTGTCATTGTCCCAGTTCTTCTGCAAAAGGGCCGCAACAGCACTTTTCATCCCTGAAATGCACCACACAAATGGGGAGCACAAGCCAAACAAAAGCTACAGCTTCTCTGTTTACCAGGGGAAAGATCAATGGGCATTGAGTGAAAGGGCAGAAAGCTGATGTTCTCACTGTATCTTGTTGGTGAAACAGTGAATAATGCCATGGAGTCTGACAAAGGCTCTTTCGCCCCCCCCCCCCC
>WEIS01053221.1:21589-49473 GCA_013389965.1 Todus mexicanus
TTTTTTTTAAATGAAGAATTGAATGGAGAGGGTTATCATGTAGTTATCAACAGGCCATGAAATGGGAAGTATCAGCAAGTTTATTCAACTCTTTTGTCTGCTCTTTGAGAGAGTTGAGCAGAAGCCTCAAAGTGCGTACAGAAGTAAAAGAAAAAAGAAAAATCACACAAGCCGAAAGACACACTTAGGATTAAATAAAAAATAAACTAAAAAAAAAAAAATCAAGAAGTACAAATCTGAGGGGGTTGCAACCACATGTATTCATCATCTTTCCTGTGTTCAGGGTGCATAGAGCTTCCCAATGGATTGTCAGGGAAGATCAGGGCTGACCTACAAATATATCTAACCTCTCCTTACATCCCTGCAAGGCCACTCCTGTGACAAGCTAGCCCTTAGGGCCCTGTTAGAAGCACTACACCTGGTGTTTACATGATTAAGCCCTTCTTCAGGTGCATCTGGAACACTCCAGGATGCTTTAGTCTTGTCAAGATGTAGATGGTGACTTTTACTGGGCACTATAAAAAGGGAGCTGTGCTCTGGTGGAAATACCACTGAATTCACGCCTACTCCTAAGTAAGGAGTCTGCTGTCCTTCCATGGATACAGGTCCTCCTCGTACCAAGGTGTTTTCCACATGGTGAAACATTTTGCAGCTACTCATGAAAGCATTCTTAAACCTCTGGATGTTTCAAAAGTCTGGTGGGATGACAGACATCAGAAAGGCTGCTGCTGGAATAGGGGCAAACACGTGTATAAACATCATATTCCCCAGCGTCTTCGACTGTGTGAATTTGCCATTCAGCCCATGTGCGTGTATTTGGCTTGTGCATTAAAAATAATACATCTAAATATTTAGGTTATGCCCCATACATTCGGTTCACAATGAACATCACATGTGTGCATAGATCTGCCATGCTGGTAAAGAATTAAAATGCCATCATACAACTAATGCCAAGTGTTTTGCAAACATGAGAAGCAAAAATCTTTTCGGTCTCCCAGGCCCCCTTCAAAGTGTCCTACGTATAAAATTTCAGACTCCGAATTCTAAGTGAAGCTCAGCACAGGGGAAATTGTGATTTTCCTTGAAGGCTCAAAGGAAAACTCAGGATTATATGAAAGACATGAGGTTAGTTATTGTAACGTTGTTCTTCAAAGGACTACAGAAACTGAGAGGACTGATGTCATGGGAAAGCCAAGTAATTGGTGAAAATGTTTTTAAAGGTTAACCCTTTCTTTTACTGCTTCTGAAGAACTGTAAAGAGACTTGATAAGATTTCGTTCCTGCTTGCTTTGTGCCAGAAGTACGATTGCTTGGGCTTAATGCTTGCAGCAAGCCTCTTCATTTAAAGTTTCTCAGCCCCACTTTATACACTGGCATAAAGCTGGTACCTGCAGCAGCCTGAACACAGCAACACATCAGCAAGATCTGTCCTCCGCACTGAATACACATTGGCTACTGCAAAGCCACCAAGAGTCTTGCAGTACTCACTGACCTCCAAGGGGTTCCTAACAGCCAGGGCTACAGACACGCACAGGGTATGGTCACTCTTGCTCTCTCCTTGTGAGCACTATTTGCTAAGGCTACTGTCATGAAGCTCATTTAAACCAGAAGCCTGTGGGTGTTACAGTATTTGGCCCTAGCACGAGCATACTTGAAAAGCAAATGGAACACTTACTGGTCTTGCAACTGCCCTCTACCTGCTTACCCTGTGATGCTACTTGCAGCCCACTTGTCTTGCACAGGACACACAGGAGGAGAGATTAAAAAGGCAGGTTTGAAGTAGTCTCAGCCACTTTCAGCTTTAGACACCTCTGCCTCCTGTGTCAGACCTCAATAGAGCCAAAACTAAAGTAGAGGCATGTTGGTCCCTCAATCTGACATATGTCCATAACCAGCCAGAACACGGAGCTCTTTCTAGTCCTTCTTTTAGTGAGAATTGACAGGTGAGAGTCTCTATTCATGTGGTTTGCACCAGGAATAGAGTGTGTGTTAACACTGACTCACTCCAAATAAAACATGTAATAAGCAAAATAAAAGGATTGTATAAGTGTTGCTTTTGCTAGTCATTAATTTAAAATTCTGTAAATTCCTTGATGTGGTCCTGACTATGTGTCACCTGAGGTTTTTCACTGAATAATCATACAAATCAAAGTTACCTTCCAAGTAGAGCTGAGATGTATTTTCTATCTATATAGAGTTAGCATCAAAAATAGTCACTTTTTAACATCTCTGAACGTGGATGATCCTTCCAGAATAGGAGTTCACTTGACAAGGTAGTCAGCAGCAGTTATTACACTTGAAATGTATATCCTTTCTTAATCCAACAGAACTTTCAGCTTTCTTTTGGAGACATAACAGTTGAATTGATCTTTTATACAGAGGGACAAATTTAATTTTCCGGCTCCGATTTGGAAAAGAATGCCTATTCAAGACAGCACTTAAGCCTCAGGGAAGTCAATGGGACCTAAACACATGTTTACAATTAACTATGTGCTTAAGTGGTGGTCTGAACTGGGTGAATAAATGTGAAGTCAGTAGGTCTGCTTGCATAAGAAAGAATTACCAGTCTGGGAGAGAATTACAGAATTTGGCTATAGGAGACTGGAGGATTAGTAGCAAATGTGTCACTCCTGTTAGTAATTTACTTAAACCAAGGCCACGGCAGAGCTGTTTAGAGTATGTACTCAGATTAATTTAAAGGACAGACTTAGAGTATAATTATCAACCAAGGACAAGCGTAAATTGCTAATAATATATCAGAACCACCAACTGACTTTCAAATGAGATCTGCAGAACCAAGCATCCTGCTCAGACTTAATGAATTCCAGCCCGTTTCAGCACTAGGTTGCTACTTCACACAGAAAACTGAGCAAGTAGCAGTGCAGGAAAGAGAAGCAATTGCGGATCCAAAAAAAATTGAAACCAAAGAACATATACAAGAGAGTCCAAATGCTTCCAAAATTATTTTTACAGTAGCAGTTTGAGAAAAATATGAGAAACCATCACCAGAGCTTAAGGTGTTTAAGCTCCCAATTCTCTTTGGCTGATAAAGGTCCTGTAGACTGTCAGATGTTTCTCTGGGTACTCTTAAGATAACTTAGCAGTGAGGATAAATCCCTGTATTTGCCATATTTAAAGAAACATAATATGATTTCCAGGCAAGTTTATCACATAAATCACTTACCCCCTGCCTTCCTGGGCTTGCTCAGTATTGCCAACACACGAATAGCTGGTACATCTACATTTGATGAGGTTGGCATGCTCCTGTGTTACATAGAAGAGAGAAGGGAATCATCTCCAGATGCGACTCCAGCTCTGTAAGACCAATGAGAAGCTGAACAGCTAAGAAAACTCGGACCAAAAGACTTAGTTGTTGTTTTGGGTTTTGTTTTTAATGTTCCTTTTAAAAGTGCTCCTACTGTACTTTTAATGCATTACAGACACGGCTGGCTATGGAAGGTGACCCTTCCAACTGGACTAACACTACTTTTTTCAATGCCAGAGACTAAAATTGGTAAGAATTTGAAGAGCGTGCAAACAACTGCAGCCCTCAAAGGTAACATAGGGCTTCAGCAGCTTCAGCTCAGCTCACCCCAGTGAACCTATGCCAGAACACAAGTCCATGCAGGACTCCCAGGCAGTGGTGGGAGCCATCCCCTCTAGACATCTCCCCTCCACTTTGCCATCTCCAAGAGCAGCAGAAACAACAGGTCAGACACCTGCATTGGCTTTCCCCTTTGCAATAGATAACACTGGTGTCCTTGTGCTCACAAAGCTTCATTGGGCTGTTCTAAGGCTTTACCCAGCTCTGGAGGCTACAACAGCCCTGGAAGTCACTAATTCACAGCAGCTGCTTTGCCCTCTCCACAGTAACTAAATCTGGTAAACGTGTGGGTTGTCAGGCTAAGGAGTGCAGGGCTCTGAGGTATGAGGAGACATTTGCTATTTCCTCAAATTTTCCTCTACTGAACCCAAGGTACAACTCTTCAAGACAGCTGTGCATTAAAGTGGTCTTCTGATGCATGCCAAGAGCCTAGAAGGCACAGCATGCACATGAATAGGGACAACATTACTACCAGTGAGGTGATTAATGCACCCCAGAGCCCTGGTAGGGCTGCTGCTGCATTTCAACGCATCCATCCATCTCTAGCTTCCCAGGATAAGCTCCAGCATGGTGTCCTTCCTGGGACCTTCTCAAACATACTCAAGGGGCATGCTGTCTCCCTACAGACCCTTGCACAGAAAGAGGACTGCTCAGACCAGCTGCCCTGGACTCTCAGGAGAGGTGTCAACCCTACACTTGCTTAAACAGAATTTCCCCCAGAACTTAGACATTACACACACACACAGAGGATTACAGAAACGCAAGAAAACTGATTTCTAGCAGATCAAGAGCAACACTTTTCTAAACAACAACAACAAAATCCAGATATTTATTTACCTGATGCCATTCCTTCAAGATCCCAAGACATTTCTAAGGCTGAAATCGGCTTTCCATAGTATTGGAAAGATTTTCTCCACCACACAAGTCCAATCCTCTTGCTAGATCATCCAGCAGAGCTGCAACTCCTACAGTCACTACATCCCCTTTCCCAATATGGCTGCTGAGGAGCCTCTTTAAACACCTCACAGCCTCTGTTTCAAGCTGACCCACCTGATCAGCATTTAAGTGATTAAAGTCCCAAGTACATCGTTGATTGCTTAATTACCACCAGCTCAAACTGGGGAAAACAGGTTAGGAGGCTATCCCTTTACCCAAGCATGCTCTGTCCTGGTGTATGATGATCCAAACACCATGACCATCTCTGTGGGCCTCAGGCCAGGTGCAGGAGCTGGCTGCAGCATCTCCTGCTGTTTGCTAAGGGGTTTGGATAAGCATAGAGGCAAAAACCAAAGAGAAATGGCAAAGAAAGCCTATGTGTAACCCAGGATTTCTAACCTGACGTGGATACACCCCATTCAACATCAACCTTCCCAGAACAATTCCCCAGTTTGCCTCACTGTGTTCAGGATAGACCAAAAATCTGCAGAAGAGGGTCTTGATACACCCTCCCATTTTAAGGAGCCTTTGCTGTGCTGGGGGTGGACAGAGAGCAGTGGAAACTCCCCATTTTCAGGGCTGATCCCTGCACTGGTGTCAAGGGTTGGCAGTTTGCTCACTGGGAATGGGATGGGATGAGGGATGCGAGCAGCAGAGCAGGTCTGTGCCCTGTCCCTGCACTGCCAGTCTGACCCGTGTGCTGCCACCAGCACCAGGCAGCCGTCACAGAGGAGCACACGCTCCACAGCTTCTGGCTGGCGTTGGATGCACCAGACGCAGCTGGTCAGCAGGCTGATCAGCAGTATTTGGCACATGGGCTCCCAAAGCCAGAGAGAAACGACAGCACAGTGCTGGGAATATATGAGTTGTCAACACCGCAGCAGGAGTGCAAGAGACAGGGATGAATGGAGGCCACTGAGCCGGTTAAATCCGTGCCTGCGTGCAAAAAGCCTGCCAGAGGACAGATCAACACGGGTGGTGAGGTTGGGGTGCGAGGGGTCAGGCAGCTCAGCCAAGGACACTCAATGAGTCAGTAGCACAGTCAGATACCTGAAGAAGAGCCCAGGATTAACATGATGGAAGGGACATAAGTCTCTGGGGTTTGGGTCCTCTCTCCTTGCCCCTGTAGCCATAGGGTGCCTTTTCTCAACTTGATTCCTCTCATCCTCACTGCAAGACAGGGCTTTGGCTTCTGAAATGCAGCATCTCCACTCAGCAGGTCTCATGTCCTCTGTCACTTGCTACCTTGCAAAGCCCTCTGTGCCAGGACACCATGTTTGGCGTGTCCCACTGGTGCAGAAACTGCTGCCGCCAGCTCTGTCTGTCACTTGGCACCAGCAGCAAGCACCAGTGGGATTGCAACAAGCATGAAGGGAAACAAAGTGGGGCTGGAGTGTCAGAGTGAGCCCCTCCAGGAAGCAGACCCCTTCTTCCATCGGGATGTGACACTTGGTGCTGCCTGCAGTGTGGTTTCAAATTAGCAAAAGACATGCCAGCATCAACGGGACACTCATCAGCCCAAAATGGTTTCTTGCAACCATTTCTTTCACTATTCTTTCATTTTTTTCCTTTTTTTTTTTTTTTTTTCCCCTCTGTCCAACTTTAATCATGTTATGGAGCTCCTCTGTACCTAGAATCTACCTGCGGGTTCTCCTGCAGGTTCTCCTCCAGGTGCGTGGTAGTGAGCTGTGGTGTTTGGTATCAGCTGAGGAGGGGGAACCTTGGGAGGGAGGTTGCTGTCTCTTTAGCATCACTTTGGGTGCTTGGGTCCTTCTCTGCAGAGGGTAGGTGTGGCACTAACACGTTGGGCCCTACAGGACACACGGATCACCCATTAATGTTGGAGCAGGGGAACTCCTTTTCATGGGACGCTATGAGCTCTGGGGGCTGGCGTGGGTTCAAAAGGCAATCAGGGAGAAATTCATAGCAAAGACGTGCATGGAGGGTGATAGCTATGATGACGTCAATCCTTGGTCAGGCAGTTCCTGAGTCGCAAATTACTGAGGACCAGACAAAAGCTGTACACAAGTGGCATGATCTGCCTGCCAAGTCCTCCCGCTGCATCCGTGCTAGCTGTGCAGAGACCAGACACTGAGCTAGGTGGACCACTGCCCCCAGTGAGGGAGTGGGGCCAGCATTTTCCCAGTGTCTTCTTGTTTCAGACAGGTGTCTCATCGCCTGGGGGCCGTGGGAAGCAGGGGAGCTTTGTAATGCTGCCAAGGGACCTGTCTTGTCAGCATGAGACAGGGACAACGTGCCCCTGCACACGTGTCCCTGCTGCATGGTTCTGCCACTTCCTCTGGGATGGGCAGGAATGAGGCTCCCTGGACCCCATTGCCTGCTGGTGGGAGGATTATGTGGATGTGTAACTCTAATGACTGGCTGGAGCAATTTATCAAATCTCTTTTGTGGCAGCTCATGCCCTGTGAAGACAAAGGAGATGCTCAAGACATTAGATCACCAAATTTAGGGCCTGACCCGAACTTTGAAGTAAAGCTTCATCCAAGTGAGGAAAATCAAGGGAATGACACAACTCTGTGTGTGTGTGTGATACAGGCAACCTCCCTTCACTTAAACCACCGGCTCTTGCAGGGCATCGCACTGCCTAGCAGGACTTCAGAATTCACACCAGCCATTGGGATGTTTTATGAAGCAGAGTCAGCCAAGTCCAAGGCACAGCCCCAGGCTGCTGGCACGGTCCTCCCCCTGCTGACATGGGGGCTGGCAGGCTGAGCAGAGAGTCCAGGGATGGAAAAGACCATGGAGTATAGACTTGCCAGAAAGCTTTCTCTCGAGTCACTGCAGAGCACATTCAACACTGCAGCGCTTGGAAAGAGTCCATGTGGCACGTATATGTCATGCTAAAAATGTATAGAGCATTTTCCTGACCTGTCAGCAGGCACGGCGCCAACGCTTCTACTTTTTTAAAAAAATTGGCTATTTATTTACTTGCCTGTCCCACTTTGGAACAGAATCTTCCAACTAGTCATTTGCAGTAATCCTGAAAGGCAGGAAACGGCGCGTTCCCACACTGGAGACTGACCATGACATCACACCAGTAACCGATAGGGAACACTCCCTGCAGCTGCCCCAGCAGCTCCACCCCACCAGCACACACAGACCAGCCCACCCAGCGCTCATCAAGACAAGGACCTTCCTCAGTCACACACCCACCAAAGCCCAGATGGAAGGGACCTGGCAGCATTTCATACAGATGTCCATTTCCTACGCTGTGGACAAAGGCTGGATGGCCCAGGAGCATCAGCAGCATGAGCAAAGACTCCCGCTTCCCCTTCTGCCCCCAAAGGAAAAGACACAGAGGTAGTGAACATCATTTATCAGTCAACTTATGCCGAAAGACCCTGTATCTTCCCTGGCAGAGGAGTAGGAGCAGAGGTAGCATGAGGCGAGTCAGAAAGGAGGTCTACTGGGGTGATGGAAATATCCTGGAGAGCCTTTCTGCTGTGGGGTTATTATTCTGAATCTGGCCCGGTCAACGAACCTCAGGAAGCGTTGCCACTACTCAGCACCTGTTTCATGGCTGTGAGTTGATCATTAGGCTTCTTAGGTAGCAGATGTTCACCTCATTAAAAAACCACCAGCAACCCTGGCCATCTTAGCAGAGACACTGAGGAGTTAATTGGAAAGGACACCGTAAATATTCTCCTTTTGTCAGTCTAGATGATCGGCCTCGACCAGACCTAAAGCACATTGATGGTAAAGCTGCTGCCACCCTGCTCCACATCTAGTGGGTTTAGATGCCAGAGTGAGGAAAGTGATGTGTCAGTTTTCAGTGTCAGGAAAATATTTGTTTAAATGGAAAAGAATACCCCCAAAACCAATCAGCTAACATCTGCTGAACTGCTGGCAGCTTGATTTATCTCGCTACTTAGAAAACTATCTATTCAAGAAAAACCATCAAATTAGACCTGTTATGTGAAAATACTGAACCTGAGGGCTTCAAGCAGCAAATTCTTGCTTTGGAAGAGGAGAGCTAGTGTTTTTTGTTGTATTTACACAGGCCAGTTCTTCTGCAGCCCCTTCTCTAGCAATACTGGAAGGTGACTCCTTGAAGGAGCCTTGCTCTGGTAACAGTGGGAGATACAAGTGAAGTAAAAGAAGCAAGTGAAGTAAGCTTCAAACTCACATCACCTTATCTTCTATGGTATCATCCATCCAGATTTCTATCAGATGCTTCAGAGCTAGGGCAAGTCTTCACCTTTGGAAAATAAGCTGGATATAAAGAATTGGGGGATTAGTTATGTAAGTAATTTCTAGGGTTTTCATCTCTTCTTCTCCCGCCATCTACCAGACGGAAATTATCACATTAATCCCAAAATGACAAATCACCTCTGAGTCCTGGGAAAGTCTCTGTAGGAAGGAAGTAGCCAGGATTTTACTTCAGGCAGTGAACCTATAGATTAACAAAATTTGCATATTTTACAGCCATAAATAAGTGAGCCTGGACCTAATAGGCACTCAGTGGTTGCTACTGTTTGAGTTCAGCAATCAGAATCTGGCCATAAATATCAGAGCTATACCAGAAATTTTGCTCTGTTAGGTGCTGCTCATCTTTACTCACACTTTCAGAAGAACAGTCATCCTGCAGCTTTATCCTATGTATTCCAATCATATATATATTATAATGAAGGAAATGTATCTAGTCCATCTATATTATACCATGCATATAGTTAGGATCTGTATTTACATACTGTACATGAATGTTGGCTTGTTTAGAAATGTAGTATATAAATATACTGCATCGCTTTGCTGCTTCAGCCATAAATGAGCGCACTGAATCGCAGCTGTAAAAATAAGAGGAGTAAAAGTCCTTTTTATGATGTGTCATCACGTATTTTTTCCTGTTTATCCAGCAACTCGCAGTGTCAGAAAGGCTGTAAGGCATCCTCGGCTGTTAGTGCGAATTCACAAGGTTCCTGCTGTATGCAGAGACTTCATTTTATGCTTCCTCTGGCCTCGAATGCTCAGAAATTTAGCAGTCAAGGATGTGAATGAAAGGGCTGGGAGTCTTCACTCTACAAAAGTAGCCTGTAGTGTCCAAGACATTGGCTGAGCCCAGAGCTGCGTTAGAACGAAATCAGTAGAAATGATGTGGGATCAACATGTCCTCACTCTGGACACCCTATAAACTTGCATGGCTTCTCCAACAATCTCAGCTCCACCCCTGATCACCCATCCCCTTCACCAGCATTCATCGCCCCATGACATTCCCCTGCTCTGTTCTCATAGGGGGCTGCAAAGCACCTCCCGCGCCACCAGCACTATCGAACTCTCTCCTCTGCAAGCCTAAAAGCTGGACAAGGACTGGGCAGCTGCACTCCCATCACGTGGCGCGGGCAAGGGCCACGCTGGGTGTCACATGCAACCAGGGAGATGGTGGAAGGTTTCCCCCTTGAGTAACTCTGCACCCGTATCCTAAGGAACAACCTGCATCCCACATGTTCATGGTTACTGTGCAAGGAGACGGTGGAAAAGGATGTCTGTGGATATTGCTGCTGACTTAGACAAATCACTCCAGCTACAGAGACTGGTTTAGGGCTGCATTCGTCTACATGTGATGTGCCCGTGGAAACAAGCTGAGCCTCAGTATATGCTCTGAAAGTGTTCCTGTGCTACAGGGACAAGCCCCAACATCACGTTTAGAGAGCATCTGTCCCCGTCACTGAGTTGAGGCTAGTTATTAACTCTAGGGCCCAATCTTAGTGACACGTTCTACCTCAGGGCAATTAATGGGTATGATACATCCTAAGGCAAGAAAACAGCAAAGAAAGGCTTTAGTCTTACTGTAAACAAAGCCAGGCAAGGCCAACACTGTACCTGTGAAAGAGGAACATGCCCTTGCAGTTGATAGTATCATTGAGACAAGGACACTTTCCTAAGATGACAACTTTGTGCTGATTCCTATTTTGGGGGGTTCTTATGTTTTCTTTTTCCTTCAGTCATATCTGGCCTTTCCATGTGGAGAAGGACCGAGCTGAGCAGCCTCCGGTGGTAATTAACAGACAGCATCGAGCTCTGCTTTTGAGGAGAAGGTGGCGAAATGCACTGGCCATTATGCAAAGACCACAGAGACAAAGCAAGAGTCTCACTAATGAAGACGGGAAGGATGGCGAACTCAGATTCAGGAAAGTGAATAAAAGCATCAGGCTGAAACATAGCAGCAATTTTGTTCTAGCAGCTACCTTCTGAAACCGAAATTTGGATTAAAAACACGTTTATGATGAATGACACCCCCTATGCAGAGCCCAGCAGCATTCATGTGGAGAACAGATAGCGGGGCAGCATTAGTCACCGGTGAAGTAAGGATCTGCAATGGGTAGTGGAGCTCCACAGACCCTGCTCAGGGAAAACCCCTTCAAGAAAGGGCAGAGGCATCACATCGCAGGTGGAGAGCTCTCCTCAAAGCTTGTCATCTATAAAACAAACAAAACCAAGGACAGCGATTCGTGCGTTCAGCTATTCGTTCTGGCCCACAATATCATAGGGCAGTGATCAGCAACCCCGGCCATAAAATATGAGCTGACCTGAAAGGGAACTTTTTTCCTTTCTGCTTTTCTCTCGTCTGAGCCACCTACACAGAGAAATCACTTATCCCCCCAGCTTCCCCTGCTCCAGCAAGCGACAGAGCTGGCAATTCTTCTGTAGGCATTAAGGTCCTGATCTCGCATCCAGCAAAGTCAAAGGCAAAATTCCCATTGTATGAAGGATCACAACTAATTTCCTGCAAGCTCGGTGAAGTTATTCAAGCCAGCTTCCCCAAATGAGCCAATGCATTTTTAAAACCCCAGCTGGGTGTCTACCGTATTATAACATGACCCCTGAGAGGGTAAAAATTGCTGCGAGGTGAGTCCTCCTAGCTATTGTTGAAGGCTGCTGACTCAGGAAGACAGGGCTGCCTTGTTTCACATCAGAAAGGACTATTTTTTTATTTATTTCGGGACCACACAGGCTAGAAACGGCTTGGGGCAATTGGTTTGTGGGTGGAATAGAGGGTGGGAGGTTTTCTCCATCAACACAAACCTTGAGGAAACTCCGAGTTCACAAGAAGCAGATTTCCACTGTCCCAGGATGGTGGGAGGCTGGTGGGGTTCTCCCTAGGGCTCCCCATGAGTGCCGATGCTGGAAACCATGGCAGCAGGGTGGCAAGTGCAGCTGTAGATTGTCCCTGGGGCAGCCGGGCGGTGGGAGAGACCTTCTGCAGAAGGTGGGAACCAGATCAGAGAGCGCCGCGCAGGAAAATGCTGGGGACAGCCAAGTTTGAAGAGGAAGCCGGAGCTCTGGTAGGCGTCATGCAATTCCTGTGAGCCACTAATACATGCCAAAGAGGAAGGGAGTTGAGCTGGGATGCTGATTAAGGGTCCCTCTGCTCCAGAGAGGGTGGAGGAGGGCCTCTAATGATGCACCCTCGGTCTGTGCGCATCTAGAAAGCTGGTTGCTGCTGAGGTCAAAGCCACGGTGTGCCACTGGCACAGCCTGCTCCACACCATCTCCAGGTCCCCCCCATGGTACACGGAGCACCAGCAATTCCTATCAAAGCTGGGACAGGTCTGTCTGTTCCGGGCACGGCTACAGATGTTACTGGGGCAGCCGTTGTCCAGGTCTGTTTGACTAGCCCTGAATTAGTCCCCACTGAAACACACTCAGAAAGAAAACGGGCCTATCACTTTCCTAGCAGCAATTTATGGAACATTAGAGTCTGAATTGGAAAAAGTCCCACTTTGCTGAGAGCAAGATCAGGCGCTCGTGCAGCACTTCACGTACAATTACTTTTAATTCGGCTCAGTTACCAGTGAACTATAATATCTGCGAGAATTTTTAAATGGTTCGTTTTGTCAGCTTTTCCTCCTTGCACTTGCTCTGCCTTAGACACTTGTCACCAATTTTATTTAATTAGCACCACAATTGTATTAACACCACTTTTTCTTTTTTTTTTTTAATTTAATTATGCTTCTCCAGTACCCCAGCTTGTTTTGTGCAATTAGCGCTCTACTTTCATACAAATTAATCTCCCTGGAGAACTGCATCGAAAATAGAGAAAAAGAGACCTCATTTAATGGAAATAACAACATCAACTGGCTATATATGTATATAGCCCTCGCATGTTGCCAAACATGCAATTGGAGGTTTGTGCCTCCCCTACATACAAAATGATCAAGCAGTTTTCTCAGGAGTGGATTGAGTGATTTTATTTTGTCGTGAGCTTTCTGGTCTGGACGTAGCACAAAGAGTTAACTCCATCTTCTGCTCTATCAGGCAATTTAATCTAAAGAGGACAGGAGGAAGGCTGGTTCCTGTATCTGGTAAACATTTGCTTTATCAGGGAATGTAAGAGTGCCTCTAACAGCCCTTTCTCACTTTAACTGCAGCCACAGAGAATTGGAGGAGGATTTAGGGTATTAAAAGCGACTGGCTGCTCAGTCTCTGCCATGCTCTCTCCGTGCTGAGGTTTGTTTCGTGTTTTGACTGCCCTCTGCATAACCGACGATGAACCTGAACCACTAACTTACTCTCCAGCCTGCTTACGCACAAGGAGCAAAACACTGCTAATTCCTGCGGTGGAAGAAGCCAAGCGGGCTGATTTTACTCGTTATCCTTCTTTGTGCCCTGGTGCCAGAAACAAGCCAGGAGGGTGGCCCAAGGGAGAAGGTTTTGCCCAGCCACATGCTTTGAATTTTTTGGTACTTTTATATTCATTTGCCATTGCTTGCACTTCAGCATATGTCTCCATTTAGCCCGTATCTGTGGCTACACTCTAGTAGTTGCTTTATCACCTGATGACCCCTTCCCAAACATAGAAGTGGAATTGAGACAAAGAGAGGAGACCCATGGGTTGAAGTGAAATAGATCTAATGAAACAGCAAAACTAATATTAATACTAATGCCAATACAAGGCGTACAAAGTTACAGTCAGCCCAGTGAATGTACAGCAGTCACAAGAAACAGGAAAGCAAGATCCAGAGCAGAATAGTGAGCAAACCCCTCCAGGGATGGGGATAAGCAGGAGAAGAAGAAAGAGCAAGAGCGGGAGGAGCCTGCTTTATACCGAGCACGACATCTTATGTCTGGGATACACCTGTAACAGACTCAGATGAGCAGCATAACCATGAGAGGTATCTGCAAAATGTTGTCTACATCACAGAGAAGCTGGAAATATCTTCAGAGAAGGAGAGTTTGGGCAGTTCAGAATTTATCTCAAATTTTTTTATCCTTTAGAATGGTACCAAAAATTTTGTGCAAAGATGCATTTACCATTTGGTCAGAAAGGCTATAAAAATACACTTGTTATGGTTTCTCCTGCGTGCTCAAACTGTGATGGAGAACAGATACATTGAGAAGAAAGGTACAAATGGGAAGCTGGTAACAAAGTGGGGAAGAGTCAATCAACCACACAGAACTGAAAAGAGATCAAAGACTGCATCAATGATTAACAGGAGTACATCGGGGTTTGGGTTTTCAAAGCTTACTCTCAGCCAGCTGAAAATGCAACATGATGTGCTGCAACCTCTTGGTGTGTTTTAGAGCAAAAGAGAGTCCTCCTTAGCACACATCAGCAAACTGCAGGCTCAGAATTTCTTTTCACAACTGACTTCTTGGAAGTTTACCCTTTAGCTGGTCAAACAGGCTAAGCTGAGCATCTGACAACCTTGCCTTAGCCAAGTCAAATTAACTATCAAGGAAATAAAGGCCCAGGGCTTGCCTGGATATTTTTATATGTTTGAGGATAGCTGAACATAAAAACAATGTTGGAGTGACACTTGGCTTCATCCTGTTGCGACCGACCTGTATTTTGTTGGTTTGGTATCTTTCAGTTCTAGGAGTATAAGACAGAAGGAAATGTAGTGTCCCCTCCTTAGTGACAGAGGAGGGTCACTTAATAAGGTGAAGAGATTCAGATTGTTGTGGTAAAGCAACCAGAAGTTCAGAAAATGTTTTCGCCACCAACCCTAAATCCCCTCTGGAGGACACAGGAGCTGGGAACAGCTTGGAAAGAGTGAGCTGCAAGTTGTACCAGCACAGTCCTTGTGTGGCCGAGCTGTGAGTCCTCCAGCACAATCCTCACATGGGAGTTGCTTTGTGCCTGCGGTGGAGACAGAAGGGCTCTTTGACACTCACCTTGGGCAGACACCTGCATTTCTGAGCTGCTCTGGTGGGCCACAGAAGCAGGACACATCTTCATGTGGGAAATCAGGAGAGCTTTGAAGGCACTTTTGCCTTTGCGTTCCTGACAGACTATGCTACAGTTTGACCTCAAATCAGTCTCCAGTCTGTCTGTCTGTGATAGGCCGGGATATCTAACATCAGCAGATTATCCCACTGCTTTTCAGCTCTCTCCCAGCCTGCAGCAGGGCTGCCAGTGTGTGTGTGTGTGTGTGTGTGTGTGTGCGTGTGTGTTAAGAGGGTTGTGCAGGATGTTTTCTGCTCCAGGCCAAGGTAGAGACAAAAGCCATTTTCTGTAGTCAGTATGAAACGATTCCTGTGTTTTCCATTTCACCAATGCTGTCTTTCCAAAGCTATTAGCTAGTGTGTTTGAGCTCATGTGAGTAGTCCAGTGAAGGGAAAAATGCTTATATGACACCACTGCAAGGTTAGAGCCAGCATCCCTAGGACAACCTGGCACCTTCAGAAGTTCCCTGGGTGGTGATTCTCCATCTTCCTCTATTTACACCCTCAGGGTCAGCACTCACAAGGATGGCTGTGGCCAGTTTTGCCATCCCTCTAGATGCCCAGTGGAGGGGAGGTGACATTTCATCCCTCTCTCTAAGTCAAGGAGAACACATCATGGCTGCATTCAGGGCAGCTGTGTTTCCCAGGCATTCCCGTGGGCACCAAGAGCACAAAAGACTGTGGTTAAGTGTCACAGTTTAGCTGTAATTATTCCTGGGAGACAATCTGTAAGGGCCTTGTCTATCCCAGGCATCTGCCTCGGTCGCAGCCAGCCATGATCTCACCAGTGGCGGAGACGGACGCAGCCTTGCCAAAGCATCGCTCGCACCTCTGTGGTTTATATGTCAGGGACAAGCTGTTGGGTGAAAGCTGCATTTAGCAATCCGGTATCAGGGGTCTGGTGTCGCACGGGTGAGGCCATTGGAGTTGCCGGTGCCAGTGCCCACATATTGCAGCCTCTTCATCCCTTCTGGCAGATGTTTGCTCTTCTGATTGCTCATATGCAAAGCACTTAGTGGGGGGGGGGTGTTCCTGATCAAAACCCTGGTGAGCAAGAGCACTTCTGCCAGCCTCGCAGGACTGATGTTCCAAGGCTCGTCGTAAGTCTGGGTGATACCTCCAGCTAAAGGGTTTCTCGTTAGCACGTTAAAGCACTGCTGGCTAAAAACCCCTTGTTAGCACTTGCTTCACGGAGCAGTTGATCACTTCAGCAGCAGACTAAGTTACTTTAGAGATTAATGACGGAGTCATTCAGCTTTGTCCTTTCTATTTGTTAACTAGTTCCTTCTGCAAATAATATATACTGAGGGGAAGAAAAAAAAACCACAACAAACCAACAAACCAAACCCAACCCTATTCTCCAGAACACCACTGTGAGGAGACAGGATTAGAATGACATCAAGTGGCTTTCTGCGTGACTTTGTGCCGTGTCAGGGTAGACATTCATACTGCAATACAATTATTCAGTCAATCCCACTCCCTGGGAAGTCAATGGATACTGTGCCAGGGACTTCAAAGGAAGAAGGATCATGCCCTCCTGTGCATTTTAGGGCTTTAACAGAGGTTGCTAAAAGCAGTTTTTAAACAAAGTAATCCTATTTATTTTCCAGAGGAGCACACAGAAACACTAGACTTGCTAGCTGCTAAGGGAATTCCTTTCTTTTTCTTTCCAGATAGTTGTGTTCCAAGAATCAAAACGAAGATTTATTTTTTTTAATCTTCTACAAAATGAAAATTCCCAAAACTGCAAAGCTCTATTTGGATTAAACAAAACCTTGTTTTCCAGTAACATCAAAACATGGTTTGGTGTTTTGTTTTTTTTTTTGTTTGGATATCTGCTTCATAAGAGATTGTGCTTTGCCATAGAGTATGCAGAATAAGTATTTCAGCGATGTTTTAGTTAAGTGAGACACCAGAACAGTCCAGTCTGACAAGGTCTGTAAGGAATGTCTGGACCACATGTAAACTTTTCATTCTGTTGTTGTTGTTTGGATTTATTTTTTTTTTAGCTGAAATCCCAACTGCATTGATTTTTCATTCTGTGTTAGAGAAAAAATGAAAATTTGGAGTAGTTCTAACCATCAGCTACTAACTCACAACTTGCATTAAGGAAGTATTTATTAAGAGTTAATAAATGATCAACAGATACTATGGACTTGCTACCAACATGAATATTATGTATTATAAATACTCACAAGCATACAAATCTTACAGAAATTGAGAGAAGCCCATTGACCTCCTGTCCTCTCTAGTAATCGATTAACCATATACTAAACCACCTGTTTATCCTGTACTAATGATGGGTTCAGCTTCGTCTGGACTAAAGCCTACCCCTCACATAAAGTGCAACCATCTATGCAAGAACCACTATGCACCAGCACCTGGGGTAACATTTCAGATCTAGAGGCCAGCCTCCACAAAGACTTTGCCTCCATCAAACCAAAGTGAGATGCTGAGTGAAATACTGGGAGGTGTTTATACCCCTGCTCACATCAAGTTGGGCATGGTGCCAGAGGAGATGACAAGATGTGAAGTGGATGGGAACAGGGAGGAGATCTAAGCACCACCAGGTCACTGTAGATTTCTGAGCAAAATTATTCCCCACAAGCAGTCCCCTGAGTTTCCCTGTCCCACGCTGGTTCATATTTTTGGAGCACAACTGTTCTTCATGCACATCGGGCGATGAGCTGGTGCTGCCTGGCACTGCACGGGGTGACTGCCAGCAACCCCATCCTTGGCTACCTGTGAGATGCAGAGCTCTGATGACAACCTGGGACACAGTAATTTGTGTACTTCTAATGCAAAGAGCCAGCTCCTCTCAATCCCCCTTCCAGATAGTCCTCTCACAAAAATGGAAACAGAAGGCGATTTCAAAGCCCAAGAGATCAGAACAACCATTTCCTACCCAGCGAGAAAAAAAGCCAAAGAGGGAGGGAAACAAAGATAAGCCAGAGCACATTTTACTGCCCCAAAACAAGCTCCTCAACTACAAGTCCAGCCATAATCACTGGTGAGGAAAAACACTCCCTGCTAACATGCAGGAGTGATTTATAGCACTGCTCCCTTCCCAGCACAAGAGCTCTCAGCAGGTAGGAGCTCTGGGCACATTGACTCAGAGCTGCAGCAGTGGGACCATGTGTAGGTCGGAGGGGCCTCTCCCAAGAAGAGAGATGCTTTCTCCTCCACAGTCCTGACACTTTGTGGCCACAGTGCTTCCAAACGCATCCTCGTTAAAACACAAGTGCAATTACAATAACGGCAATGAGGAACAACACACTGAAATAGTTTTAGAGTTTGAGATATCCCAGTTAATGTTTCTGGTTTACAGAAATCTTAAGAGGCTTATTACATTACTGTTGTTTCCTTGGTTAAGCGCAATCAGCTTTAAATCACTCTTCCCCGAGAGAGGTAAAAACAAAGTATAGGTGGCATGTATTAAAGGAGCTCAGATTTTACTGAAACTGGTTGGAATTAAAGCTGAAAATATTTGCTAACTCATTTAAAATGGGGCATAGATCAGTTTAAATTGAACTCATAGCAGCTTGCTTCAGCTATTATAGAATAAATCTAGTTAATCAGACTGCCATCTATTCAAACGATTGCTAACATTACCACCACTTCTAAACTGAGCAATACGCGCCAGGCTCAGGGTTCGATCTGCTCTGCTGAAGATGTGGGATGTCTAAAGTGATCTTTCAAATTTAAATACCAAAGGTGAGTGTCTCAAGGAGTGATTACAACTGCATGCAAGGCTTAAAAAAAAGAATCCAGGAAGAAACACTCCCGCCATTTTAAAAGGTGGTGGGTAAAACCAGCATCAATGCTCTGTGTAAACCCTTACATCTCAACAGAATTGCAACAGCTCATACCATGCCTAAATTTAGACCTACAAAATCCAGTGGCATCACGGTTGTTGTATAAAATAGTCTCCTCCTCCTATACTCAACCTTCTGGCACCCTAGGAGAAGCTACCTTCTGCATCACTGTATCTCTGCATGTCTTTTCTGGGCCCTAAGTGCTGCCTCTGGACCTACACAAGCAAACCCATAAGTGCCGGGTCTGCAGCAGAATTGGTGTTTCCCTGCGCCCCTCTGGCTGCAGCATCTAATCTCCAGACAGCAAGCTCCTCAGGCCAGTGCCTGTGTGTCTAAACCACAAGATAATTCCCAAGATCTAAAACACTGTATCCCCTCACTGAAAGGTCAGGACCGTGTGGATTTGTACAGTACAACTCCACATACACCTACTAGTCCTGAAAAAACTCTTTTGCTTGCAAATGTTTCAAAGCCACATGTGTGAAGGATAAATAATGCCTATATAGGATTTGAATGATAAAATTAATCATCCTATATGCTTCCTGTAGTGTAATAAGTCATCACAGTACCATGAACTGCCTTCATTCCATTACTGTCTTCATTCAAGAGTTCTTCATCACGCTTCACGGGCAGGTATGGCTACTTTTTACAAAGTCAACAAGGCTCAAGTCAATAAAAATAACATCACTACTCACAGCTTTGCAAGCTTCATTTCACAGCATCACTGACAGAGTGAGGAGAAACTCACACAGAACAAACCAGGAAATAGAGGGCCGGTGGATCTCCATTTCCTCATCCTCAGTAGTCTGTACAAAAGTCTTCATACATTCCCCCACAACAGGCCTGTTATATGCCAATTAACCCATGTTCTGGCTAATTCTCTAGCTCTTATTTTTGCAACAAAGTTATTCCCGTTTTATTACGGAAGGGGAAGCTGAGGTGCAGAAGTACGAAGAACAGGAGGAAGAGCCTTGCTCAACTTCCAGGATTGCACTGCAGAGAATAGATGGCACTTCTCCATCTGAAAAATTATCCATAGGAATTCTTTCAGAATTTTAATAACTGGGCACTATTGACTATTGTTATTATGGAAACTGTTTTACTGCCACAAGTAAGTAACAGCAGTGGCCCCGAGTGAAATATCAAGAGGCAGTACAACAAATTTGCTAGGAGTGCGCAACGAGTTGAGCCACCTCTCCATATCAGGCCAGAGATTCTTGTCCAGTATTTCCCATTCAGCTTGTTGCCTTTCTCTGGATTTTTCCTGCACAAATACAGTTACGTGTCATTCACCCTAAAAGTACTTTTCTTCTACTGATCGATTTATCCATTGTCTGTCTTCAGCCAAACATCAGGTAGCTGAGCCATTTGCAGTTCCTTTTAGAAACAAGTCATCATCCCATCAATAGAGCAGAGGTGGCTTGATAAAAGACCCAGCAAAAGGAGTTAATTGGGTCTTGAATGAGTGAATTAATGGTTTACGAGATCTTAATAAATCATCTGCTACTTCTTCATGTATCTCATGGGAAAAGCTTCAAAGATGCCTAGAGAGCCAGGTTCCCTCATCGGTGACAAAGACCAGAAAGAAAATTACTTATACTTGAAGATCTGGGAAGTAGAGCAGGAAATGGTGAAGTTGGGTTACAGCCTATGGTCAACTGTATTCAAAACTTGGAAGAGTTTAGGTGGGTGTCTACTGGGTGCTCCAGGCTGCTGGGAGGTTAAGGAAGAAGAAGACACCTGTATGGTGTACTGGGCTCTATGAAGATCCTGGTGCCCTCCTACATTGTTGGGAAATATTGCAAGAATCAAGGAGCCAAATACCAAAGGTAGTGAACGCTGGCTGGAGGTTAATTGCCGCCATTAAAGATGGGTGGTTACATGGACATGCCCATTTAAAATTAACAAGGCAGTTATTAACTTCTATAGATTTTAGAAAAGCAGTTGTAGAAAGGGATGGAAACTCCTCCGAAGAAAACCCCAAAACATGGTTTTGTCTTTTCGATAAGAGTAGGTAAAGCAGGCAGGAATGGATACTGCCCAGGAACAAGAAACTTCGGTGATGATCTCAGTGGACTCATGTAACCAGGGTAATCAAGACTTCTTGGTATTACTCATTGAAGGAACAGGAGCTCTTCTTCCTTCTCACCACTAAATCAGTGTCTGCTGGTGGTGAGGCAATGGGTGACTTGCTAGGGGTTGAACGGGTGATTTTCTCCATCCTGTTGTACTTCACAGGAGCATGATGCTCACGTGTTCATACAAATGAAAGCTTCACTGCCTTGGACTGCTGCTGAAAATGAGAAAGATATTTCCGTACAACCTTTTAGACCAGCTTTCTTTTAATGTTTTTATGCTGTCCGATGACTTAAATCCAGTCTGATTTATTGTTCCTGGAAGTGCTGTAAAAATATAAAATAAAAAGACAGGTCCTATCTCAAGGAGCGTACAGTCTAAACACCAGTCAAAAAGAGAACAGATAAACAGGTGAAGTAGGGAGCATAGCTGAGATTAACCAGGAATAAGACACAGAGGAGGAAGAGATGGGGATAAAAGACTCAGCCCAATGAAATCCATACAAAAGTTGGAGGCAGATAAGAAGGTCCTCCAAAGGATGTGCTGAAGGAGATTAAAGAGGTAGGAGGAGTGGCAGGAAATGATAGTGCCATGGAAGCCAAAGCAGAAGAAGGTTTCCAGAGGAGCAGCACCGACTGCCTCGATGAGGGCTGGCTGGCTGAGAGGAGAGCACAGCAAAACCAGTTTGACCACATCACCCAACATTTTTCAGTGAAAGTTCAGGGGTATCTATTGCTGCAAACCATTACAGGGAAAGGGGTTGTCGGTTTGAGGGTTTGGTCTTGCTTTTCTTTAGCAGGGATAGGGCTTGAGAGATTCCCTGGAGCATACTCTCTTTATAATCCTTTTGGGATTAAATAACTCCAGACGCATTTCCCAGAGGGCTGGATCCCCTTTCAGTTTGGCAAGCTGGACAGGCAGCTGCAAGCTCTCCCTGCAGAGGGGGAGGTTGTTAACTATCTCACTGCCACAGATTGCGTGCCATGCCTGACATCCTTTAGCCTGGGAACAACATGACTTTGACCCTCTAGGCCTGCTACGATACATGGAGTGGCAGAGGGGTGTGCTGCCATCCTTTGAGAAGACTCAAAGGACCAGGCACCAGAGGACTTTGGCATATCCAGACACGTGGCAAGGGAGCAAATGGCCAACTAAGCCCAGTTTTTGTATATCAAGTTGAACTCTGCAGCCACGGCTGCACAACAGAGGGTCGAGGAGGTGCTGGCTAAAAGAACATGGAAGAAAACCTCTGTGTAGGTGAACACCTCCTGTAATATTTGTATTCATACATTCAGGACATCCACTATACTAAAACACTGGAAACGAGGCTTGTTTTTCTGGTATGTGGTAGAGAACAGAGGACTCTCCTGATAAGACAAAGCACTCCTGCGAATATAAAGCCATATCATCTCAACCGATATGGAACTTACCCCAAATAACAAGTGTCTTGTTCAGGATGCTCTGCGGCACGGCACGGTGCAGTCCGTTCCCATGGATTTCACACTGTAATTCGTGATGGGTCAGTCTGGAGGGAGTGACTTGAAACCTGAACTTCCCTGATTCAGAGATTATCAGACTTATTTCTGATTAAAAAACCATACCACTTGCTTCAGTGAGGAGAAAGCTTGTCTAACCCCACTAAAACCCTCCCCCGTATTATTTCAGGCTATTAGCAGCTTTGTTTTACCCCTCCTTTCAAGAAGCTCCATGTTACAACATGCCCACTTGGTTTCACTATTAGGTGTGCAGCTAAAAATGAGCCTGTCCAATATCTGCTAGAAGGCAAACGTGGCAAACCTGCAATGGTGATACATTTCATTTTGCAAGGGTACGATGGGTAGTGGAGCAAGAAATCGCCTACTGAGATGGCAAGGAATTGGAAAACAGCCTCTGTGCTCCCTGAAAGTGATACTGTGAAGAGACTAGCTGGTGTAATAATTTACACAAGTCACTAAACTTCATTAGTGAAAGATCAAGTAAACATCATTAGAGCCTGACCAGCCGTTGCTCTTCGCTGGCTTCATTTGGGGAACTCACAGCACTGGAAAACAACTGGGCAGAAGGCATGTTTTTCTGATCTGAACTGGAATGTCCCCACCACAGGGAGACACGCGCCTTTCTTCTTGCTTAAGCCGAGCTCCCATATAGCGCGTGTGGGAATGCAGCTACCACTGCTTCCCCTTTGCTGCTGAGAAAGGGGAGAAGCATCTGCAAATTTATAAAAAGATTAAATTAGGGAAATAAATGTCTCAGTGATACCAGTCAAGCTGCACGGGGTGTCATGAGCATGGGGCCCTGGGGCTCAGTCATTTGCCTGGTGTTCCCCTCAGCTCGGAAAGTCAGCACGAGTCCCGTGCATCTGATGCCGTGGGGCTGTAGCTTCCTCCTGGTCCAACCATGCTGGCCAAAAAGGCTACAGCTTCTTCCCAGGGGAGGTTTGTACCAGCCCAGCTGGTTTTGTTTGATACACATTCAAGGAGCAGGCACACGAGACCCCAGGAAAAGGTAAACTCTGCACAGGAGAAAGAATGAGCAGCCCAGGGTCATGCAGGTGGGGAACACAGCTTCTACAGCACCCAAAGAGATGCCCACAGCTCGTGTAGTCTGGTTTGATGCTTCAGGATGCGAGTGCTTGAAGATGACGAGTGCTCGAGGCCACAGGGCTGCTGTGCTGCCTTACTCCAATTGAATCTCTTCACTCCTGCTTTGCGTTGCAGATTCTCTGCAAATAGCACGATCTTTATGTAAATGGCAGGTATATGTGTTTATTCTCCCTGGGCACAGAGTAAATCTAATTAAATCAGGTGGCATCCAAAGTGCCATTAAGGCAAATTGGTGAAACATATTAAATTACACTGTTTTCCTGTGGTTTTGGCCTCACCATCTGAGGGACAAGAGTTTAGAGCAGATAAATGGATGGAAAGTTCCTCAATCTCCGAGGAAAGATGGGAGAACGAGTGGTCTGCTCACATTTTCCCAGAAGTATCACAGTAGCAGTCTGTGAGGGAAGGGTTTATTTTAGGAAGAGCTATTTTGAAAGCTAAAGTGTCACATCCTGGCTGGCTCTTTTCATGGTGTTACTATAATCATCCAGTTATGACAAGCTTAATGCAGAAAAAGCAACCTTTTTTTTTTTCTTTCCCCTTTCTATTTAAGGAAAGGAAACAATGTAACTGGCGTATTTTTGGACAAGAGCTGCCGTTCTCTCTCTCTTTTTCGGTATTCTTTTTACTTTTCCCTGCCATCTAACCCTATTTATAAAGTGCCAGACTTTAGCTCTAGGAACTGACTGTCCTTTTTGGTGTAGAAGTCCATGCTGGCAGCTCTCCCTAGCCCAGCACCATTGGGAGGGTTTTCTGAGCCTAGCACAATAAGCACTTTTCTGGCTGGCACATGCTCTCCCGAGTTCCCCTGCTCTCCCCCAGCCATGGCTGGAGGTATGAAAGAATCTATGGAAAACTCACCACCTCCACTGAGTTAGTGCTCTTCGACGTTAAACCAAGCGCATTGAAATCATCCCATGGGTACCTGCTGCCACATCAGGACCAAGCCTGCTCTCCCCAGGGCGAAGCAACTAGGTAGGCAACTCTCTTGCTGCTGAGTTGGAGCTGGAGGAGCCAAGTCTCAGCTTAGCAGGTGTGAGAGCTGGGGGAATGACCAGGCTGGCTGGTTGCTGCTGGACACACAGCAGTGCTCAGGTTTGACACCTCCCTTCTCCACTCCGTCTGCAGGCTGGACTCCAGCTGAAGGCCAGGGTAGCTCAGAGCAAGGCTAAAAGACTGGGTGCTTTCATAAGATAAAATTATTTTCGCAGCTGGAGTCAAAGCACAGTAGCTCATTCTGACTTAAACGGCATTTTCTGTGGACCAGACAGACAAACAAGAGAAACACAAAGTGTGTCTTCGCATGCGCTTTAGGAGCTCCTGCTTTGAATTCCAAGGGCATAAGTAGGAAATTGATATACTTTCTAATTTATTGGAGGGAAGATAACTCTTCGAAAATGAAGGAGACTGTTCTCAATTTATGGGAAGTGGATGCTTTTAAACAGTGAATGAGCGAATGTTGAAAGAGTCCTGCCTGTAGAACTACATGCATTTAATATTCAGAAGACTCACAGGAGATGTTAAAGTGCCCTCAGCTCAGAAAATTAATAAAATATTATCTCATGAGTGAACTTCAAAAGCTTTGGCAGTTCCATTCATTCCACTTCAGATAAGCAGCCAAAATATTGCAATATCCTGCTAACCTGATGTGAAACATCCAGTTTTCCTTGGCCAGTAACATTAAGCTGGAAATGTGTGAACAATCTTTATTATCAAATATTTAGTCATTTCATCTTCTCTATTGTGCCTCCCTATGCCCGGATCCAGTAATTCCTGCTTCTCAAGGTGGACTTAGGCCCAGCGAGTCAGCAGAGCTTTGATGCAATAGCAAGTGTCTGAAGATGCAGGATTTAAAGACTGCATTTGACAGAACTTGCAGCTCTGTTTTTAAGGGATGACCTGTCCAGAGATATCTCTCTCTGGGGCAGGAAGACCTTTTTGGTTGGTGGGTAAAATAACCAAGTCACAAAAGACATGGCGAGAGGACAACATCTGAGGAGAGGACATCTTAGCAAAGTCTTAGACTTTGGTAGCTTTGTGTTCATCTCACCTCCCAGCAAACCACCCAATCCTGGCTGCCTCAGGAGTGGCGTGGACTGCCTTGTATCTGGGCTCTCAGTTATTTTTCTCTCCCAGTATGCTAGTATGTAAGCTATTGGTACATCTAGAGAAACATCACATCTGCTCTAGTAACTGGGCCGTATCTCTTCCCCAGCAGGAGAGTCCTGGACTCTAGCTATGCTGACTATCATCACCCAGCAGCTACAAACCATTTATGAGAATCTGAAGCCAGGATCTAAGGCCTCCCCAGCAACATCCAAGAGCCTGTGTAGCAGGCCACTTGAAATATCCACAAGCTCCATAGCTTTTGTTTTCCCAGCACTGTGTCTTCTAATTTTGAGCCATCCGGTGGCCCTGGCTTTCCTCTGAAGGCAGGAGGAGGAGGTAGGAGGTCTCAGGCCTACTCACGGTCAACATGTAGGGTTCCTGCCTAACACTGAGATCCCAGATTAACCTGATGTTTGTAGGGGTCAACATGTACTAAATTTTCCCTGTTAAGCCTTCCCTGCTGCAACAGCCACTCACCCAGCCAGAAGAGGCATGGCACATCTCAACAGCATCTGTGTGAGGCATCACTGGTGAATGTTGTTTTGACTCCTCGGTGTTACTCCAGCAGCACAATCCAGGTCTGAGATTCTGTGCTACTCATCTTCTCTTTGTCGCTTCCTGGGTGACACTTCCCCAAGGACCCCCAGTGAGCATAGGGGATAGCAACCTCCCTCCACTTTCTGCTAGAAAAGAAGACAATCTTAAGCAGTGGTGAATAAATTCCCATAAATTCCCCTGTCCATGACTGGATGCTGCTGGGAAATAGGACAGACGACCTTTTCTCAGCCACCTGTTCAACAAGAAGCAGTAACATCCAAAAGCCAGAAAGATTTTAGAGCTGTCTGGTTATCCACGTGGCATCAGTTGTCTCTGCTAGTCCAGATAGTCACTTCACCCCAGTCCAGACTGACACTATCGACAGCGTAGCCTGCAGAAAGAACAAAAATTAAATCCCTCTGGCATCTGATTCTCTTCTCATCCCTGCTGCCAGTCCCTCCACAGGAGGAAGGGAGCCCAAGGGAAGCTTTATTAGTCTGTCGATGAACACAAAATGATAGCGCTTGCAAGATTGTCAATCCAGCACAAGTAATGAGTTAAATATATGTATATATTTATATTTAATTGCCAATTCATCAGTAATTCCCGACAGATGGAATCCTTGCATTTCAGGTCAACTTGACATCCCCAGCACTCAAAGGTCCAAGTGAGCATTGCCAAATTTAATGAGCTGCAGTAACAATGTCTCCACATTATTGGACTAATTACTAGCTTCTGAAAAGAAAAGAAAAAAGGAGGAGGGGGGAAGAAGAGAAAGAAAATCCTCTAAACAGATGAAACTTTAATTAACAGCATTTTGAGACGTCACTTATTATGGAGCAAATGCAACTTCAAAGTGAAAATAGCCTCTAGGTGGATAATAGATCTAATGAAAGGTACAGTAGTCAATTTAGTACTAACTTGCTTCATATGTAGGGCTTTAAGCCTTCAGAATAACCAGACTTCGTGGCAACAGCCAGCACATGCTGCTGCTCGTGATGCAGAGTCTCTGTTTCCAGGGAGCACAGACCATCCGGAAGGGTTTGGCACAAAGGCTGCAGGTGGATCCCGTCTATGGAAACAAACAACAGCACACAGGCACATCAGCTGGTGGCCACTGAAGTGAAGACCTGGCAACTTGAGTAGCTTGTGTTGAATTTCCAAAGCAAGAGATTCACCTTAAAAAAATAAAATAAAAATTGTTTTTATTAAAAGTAGTGGCTACAGTCTGGGACTTCCAGGTTGGAAGAACACATTTCATTGAAGCCAGTAGAAATGTTGCACGCTAGACTTGTAGAACTAATACTAGAATTTAGCCTCAAATGAACGAAGCAAACGCAAGGCTAATTTCTTCAACTTAACTTTTAGCAGCTTCTGTTGCTCTCTCTCCTGCTCTCTCTCTCACACACACACACTCTCATTCATGCACTTATCTAAACAGACACAGAAAAAAAATAAATCCTAGCCTTCAAACCAGTCAAAATATTTTTCCTGTGAACTGAGAAGGAAGAAAAGGAAGAGGTTTGTTGCTATTTCTATTTTCGAATACTAAGCATTGCTCAGATCTGCCATGATGAGGGGGCACGTCAAATTGCCTAGATCAGGTAACAGAAGACAGCAAAACCCTTTCCTTATCCTGCAGAGACCCTTCATGAATCTATTCATACCTTGCCCACTTCACACACTGGTGTAATGATCTTTATAAACACCGTTGATGTGAATTGCGACCACATCAGCCCAGAGCAGGCTGGCACCTCCCTGCAACGATCCGGGAAGTGCAAATCACACTGGTTTGCACTGGGAGAGCTTGGCCGGTATCACAATATTTGCGTGCATTTGGGAGCATTCCCCAGACGGCAACCTAGAGAGCAAAATTTAGCACCCGCTGAGATCCTGTGTGATCTTGCAGGATTCATCCAGCCAACTGCTACCCCCCAGGCAGCAGGCAGGGGTTGATAAAACTTGGCATCTTCTGGCTGTGCAGAATGCACACTTGCTGCAAATTGAGCTCGGATATTG
>WEIS01053221.1:49511-72303 GCA_013389965.1 Todus mexicanus
GGGGGGGGGGAAGGGGGAGGCATCGGATTTGTTTAGGCATAAGGACATATCTCAATTTTCTCCTTGGTTTTCTTCCCACTCCTGCCCCAGTAGGCCCATTATTTCCCACTTCAGAATTAGTACCTTTGCCAGCAGAACATAAAGGCAGCGGCTGAGGAAAGCTGCAGCCTCTACCCTCAGAGCATTTTCTGCCCTGATGACAGGACCTTAATTGAAGCCATTTGCTTTGGGAACAAAACAGCAAGTGCTCATGCTGCCAGTCCATGGAAACACGTGGGGCTCCCTGAATCTGTGTTTCCCAGGACGCTGCCAAGGCACAGCCTGGCAGGGTGGTGGGGAGTAAGTTCTGCACCCCCAGCCCCAGCAGGGACCCTGCTCTGTAGAGCTCTCCTGTTCTCCTTCAGTGTTGCCAGAGGTAGCACTGCTTACGTTGCTTTAGGTAGCTCTAGTCACACATCACGGCCACTTACCTTGGGTTTTTTTCCGCCCAAAGCAGAGTGTGTTACAGTCCAGCAAACCAGCTCAGCAAAATTTTCTTCACCTTGGTAAAGACCCAGGACCACACCTACAAGTGGGCTAGTCAGAATCCAGGAATTTAATAGTTTAATATGAAGAGTTTGCTTTGTCATCACCTCTCCCACCTCCTCCCTTGAACTGAAACACTGAAAAAAAAAAGAAAAAAAAAAAGAGGCAGCCACTAAGAGGCTGGTGGTTATGTTTAGCTGGAACAGGATTTGAGATTTTGAGGGAAAACCCCTGGCTGTGAAGCACCTGGCTGATGTAATTTAAGGAAGAAGGTTTCTGACATCAATTGTTCAGTTACGGAGATGGAGAGGACCATAGGACCCGCAAACCAAGGTGTATGACAGGAGAATATACTGCAAAGCACACTTATGTTGCAGGCGGTGCCTTGTTGGTGGCTTCCATGCTGCCAAGCTGCTCATAGAAGTACAGTGGTCTTCATGGCCATTCCCCTCCATGAACTTCCAAAATAATTCTGGGATAGGTCCTAGTCGACTTCAGCTACTCTTTTCCCCATGATAACAAAAAGATGACAGCCACCATTTAGCTGCTACCTGTGACCTGGCTCCTGCTGCCTTCCCAGGTCCAGCCCAAGCTACTCCCTCAAACTGTTCCAACCCAGGTTTGAGCCAAATGTTTCCTTAGCCATCTGGCTTGGGGGTTTTTGTAAGGTTTCATGCCAGAGCTCTTATGTATGTTGGAGCTGGTTCCTCTTCCAGCCATTGCAGTCTCTCCCAATACCCTCAACCTTACTTTTGCCCATGACTTTTAGGACACCCTGACCACTAGAGTAGAAGTCAGCAAAGCAGCCTGTGGGCTCCAAGCAGCTGGCAGGTTTCCAGGCTTGTGGTTGCCATCTTTTGTTACTGGAAATACCCTAATTTGTTTCTAATGCACTGCCTTACCCTGACAGCCATCCACCTTATCTCACACCGGTTGGCTTCTTCAAGGCTTTTTGTGCTGTGGGGGTTTTTTTTAGAACACCAATTACAAGTTGCAAATACTTTTCCCAACGTGGTGCTCCTTGCTGTGCTAACAGTAGAAGACAGTCTGTGAAGACACTGCACAAGTAGATTTAGCTGGAGAGTAGGACACGAAGCTGGTATCTCCTACAGCTGTTCAACCAGGCCGAGCAGGTGTATCTACACCGGTAATTCCCTTCCCCTGACCAAGGCTTAGAGGAGGCAGAATTTGCTCTGGATGGGGAAAGCTGTGAGGTGTCCTGGAGATCCTTCAAAATACCCACTTAGGACCTTCACCTCTGAGGCACCTTCTGTGAAAAGAGAGGAGGTCAAAATCCACCTGGGAGGAGCTCTTGGCCAAGCAGGTAGATGTGTCATATAAGCAGAAGTGCTACCAAATAACCAGACAGTGTTTAAGCCCTAGAACAAGCAAAAGTCCTGCACTATAAAAATATCCTAACTTGCAGCTTTCTTGTATTTTTCTCCACTTGTTACACACGGACAAAAACTTCTCACAGAACAGAACAACATGTGACCGGCCTCCTCTCATTCTCACTCTTGATGCTTACAACCAAAACATTTTACAAATTAGCCTCCCTCAAAGGATGCAAGAGCGAGATCCCCAGGGCAAAGTGCTTCTCCCAGCCCTCTGGTATCTGCGAGCCACAGCCCTGCAACCTGGGTGTGAACTTTAGCAACTGCTTGTAGAATTTCCCCCTGGACCCAGGTCCACGTTTCAAACATCTCTCAAAGGCGTGGGTCTGAGACGTGTTTGATTCTTATCCAATTAGCTCTTACCCTTGGCTTGCTATCAAGAAGGGGAGAGGGGAAGATGAATCAAACAGATGATGATGTTGACAAAGGTGGTACCTGCACATTGATTTACTTCAAGTCCTTCAAAGCCTTCTATTGAATGTACAACAGGAATTAAAACAAAATCAGTGCTAAAAAGCAACTAATATATCCAATTTTTTATGGCCAAAAATAAAGGCGCTGGAAGGCAGGCTTTTTAATGGCTATCATTCCTCCTGTGTTATTTGAAGATCCCCTTGTAAACGGGAATCCTGGGTCTGTTTTGCCATCTGTTCCCTCCACTCCTGCCTAGGAATCCTGAAAGGGTATTTATTGTATATGCAGGTTCAGTGAGGCCCACTTACTATAAACAAATACTGCATGAAATATGGTGGGGCCAGCTTTTTCTGCAGTGCCTGTATTTATGAGGAAACAGTATAAAAACAAATATGTAATCTGGAAATAAACCTGTTAAATGAATAAAAAGTCCTGCGGAGCAAAACATAATGATTAGCAGAGCCATTCAGTGAAAGACCCTGTTAAGGGAACACATCTGCTGTCATCCACTTTGCATCAGTGCTTTTCCCCCCTGAAAAAAATCCATCTAAAAGCGGCCATCAGAAAATGGTGGGGGAGGGGAGCGGGGAGAAGGACAAGATGATACAACCTCAGAGCTACGAGGCCAACCATGGCACTTTTGCTGGTTCTTGAAACAGCTCTTGAGTCCTACACCCTGCTGTCCGCCAAATATAATCTGTGTTATTTACAACGTGCACTAGGTACAGATTACAGTCACTCAGTTGAAGGGGAAAAAAAAGGGAACGGGAAGTAATAATACCCCAAAAAAAGATCAGCAAAGCAGTCAAAGGCCAGCGTGGTGTACTGAGCAAAGATTCAAGTAAAGAACTTGAAGTGCAACATGTTTGTGCACACACGCATGGAAAATAATGTTTTGCTTTCGCCCAGTTGCACAGAGCATAAGTGCAGGTTATAGAGAAGAGCAGCCCAAGATGAGTCTGCTAGGGAAATGCAGCTCAGTCATGACCTCTGATCGCCAGCTTCACTCGAGCGCAATATCGCCGTTCAGATGGAGGAACTACTATTCTCGCTACCTCTTCCTATTTACAGACCTCGAGTAAAATCACAACCTGCTCCACACCCACCCCACCCACACAGGCACAGACAGGCGAGTAACTGCACTTGCCTTCACCCACTCTCCCCACAATTTGCATTTGCTCCAAGATGTTCTGGGTATTTCCTATCTCAGTTTCTGCTTTCCACTGTGGGTTGCCTGACCTTCCCCACGGAACCAGTTATTAACACTCCAGTCTCTACCAGCAACGCAAACAAAGTTGGTACAAGCTGATGCAACTCTGGAAAGTGCTGTACCAAACACTGATGCAACTCCCCCGAGAGCTGCAATTACTCCCCCGGAGCACGTGGGACGAGGATGCCCTGCTTGCTTTCAGCTTGACTCTTGCTTTTGCCTTTGCCTGCCAGCGCAAAACCTGACAAAACTCCTGTCTTACCAGTCTGCGGCTTCGGAAAGCTCTGGTTTTACCCTCCCACTAACTATTCCTGAGTAAAAGACAATGTGTTTTTCCTTTGTCACGCATGACACTCCACGGTCAAACTGAAGTGCATTGCCTTGGTCGTGTTTTTAGCATCAGGAGCATTTCTGCTTCTTAGCAATCAATCAAAGTAAAGCAATAAACCCTTCGCCTTCAGAGCAAGGAAGAGACAACGCCTGAGCATCGACCGGAGAACCCCTTCCTCACCCAAAGCACGGAGTACGGCATCACGTAGCATAATTTGAGTGCTAATTGGCAAAACAGGCATAATAATTTGCTGGAACATGCACTATGATGCTGCTGTACTGTTTGCAAATTATTAATCAGTATAGACTTGCTGCCTTCAGTGTGTGTGTGAAACACACATAAAAGCTTCCTGGATTTATATCACTACAGTTACCACCACTGCTCATTGACACACTTTGGTATTTTTATTGCTTTTTCGTAGCTGACATAATTCTGATGGTATGTAATTAAATATTTTACAAAAATAGGGTCTGATCTGACAACCTTTATGCACATGAATAATCTCATTATGTTCAATGCCTCTACTCATGTACTCAAAACAGGTAAGACTGGGTCCCTACTGCTACAAAAGCAGATTTTTTTTCCACCTTCTCTATTCCCCTTCTGGGATTTTGATGAAATTAATCATGAAAAAAATAAAAACAGCCCTTCAAACTCCTTCATATTTATTTTACTCATTGAAACCTTCACCTAGGATTTAAAAAAACTACAAGAACACTGTTGTGGCAGTTGTGTTTGGCCAGGGGTAGAAAGAAGTAAGAATTTGTGTTTTGCCAGAGCCTGAAAGACATATTGCTTTGCTTTTTTTTTTTGCTTTTTTTTTTTTTTTGCTAGTCTATATCTTAGTGTGGTTTCCTGAGTCTGATTAAGGGTTTGAAGGGGGGATTTATTCTATTTTTTTTTTCAAGAATTCATGACTCATTTTAAAAAGCGGTGTATTTCAGGCATGAGGGGAATTGCCCAAACTATTTTTATTTTTTTTTATATTACCTGCAAAATATGTCACAGTCACATGCTTCCTTCAAACCGATAGGCATGCAAAATGCTCACAAACCAGTGTCTGATGGGCTGTGCACATCCTGCTCCCCACTGATACAACCCATCTACATGCTCACTGGGATATTTCTCTTGGTTCTAAGAAGCAAGCCCGATCAAAAGCTAGATCAGGACCTGAAGATCTTCATTACGAAGCGTGGTTTGGGGTTGACCCACCTTAAAACCAGCTTGTCAGGTTTGCATTCAGATCTGAGCCTACAGGCAGACTTGTCCGAGGTTGCGTTGCCATCCTGGCACCTGGTGAAACCCATTGCTGCTCACCCAGAATATCCCAAAACAGTCGGCAAGCAGGGAAAAGGCACAGGTGGATCTTTGGGTCTGAATTTTAGGTCTGGATTCGTTTGAGAGAGACATATTTAAACTGTTGCAGCTATAACCAAAGCACAGGCAAACAGAGAGGGAGTCTGGGCCACTGTGAATCCCAGGAGAAACACCAACCCTAAATAAAAACTTGTCACTTTGCAATGACTCTGTAGCTGAATGAAGGTATTTTGCTGGTTTTTGCCCCAGCAGGGAATGCAGGAAGGCTCTGAGCACAGCCAGCGAGGCTTTCTGACCATTTTACACACACTCCCTTATGATTTTACTGCCTCTTGGACCCCTGAAAAAGCCTCTCTCCCATCTTTGGGTAAAAAGGGAAGCAAATATGAGTTTCTGGAAACAAACAGGCCTTTTAAATTAAAGCCTACCGAGTTATTAGCCTAGTATGAAAGCCACGATATTGCACAGTTGGACCTAACCCACAAATGGGAGGCATTCAACCTGATTGCAGCACTGCCTTAGGCAGGATCAGGACAGACATCTGGCTTTTGGGGAGCTCCACCAGACTAACTTTGAGTATCACTGAATCTTAGGTCGTGACACGAGGTGAAGCCTTTTCAGCACGCAAAGTGCCTGGGCAGGGATACAAAGGCCTCTCCGGGTCCTGTTTCCTTAGCAGGGGTCACACCATGGGCTAACACCATCACCTTTCAGCCGCTGCACCCCTTGTTTTTCTAGGATCTGCTTAGAAGAAGCCAACCTTACCAGTCACCTTCCAGTTTGCTCGTCTTTGTATTTTGATCAGTGTGGGGAAAGAGGCTGCCAGACCTGCGCCTCCTCTCCTTCCCTCCCCTCTGGATGGAGCACATGCTTGGGCTTCCAGCCTGCTTCCCTTGGCCTGACGCGCCACTGCCAAGTCGCCGTCAGAGACAAAAATCAAGAGCACTGAAATGGCAGGAGAAAGCTGATCCCACATGACACATCGGGGAAAGACAACACACTCCAAGGCCTCTGGAAAACAGACTCTTTCCTGGCTTCCCAGACATGTGCAAATTTATGAGGTTTAAATGAAATTCAGCTAAAGCGTCCAGGCCAACGACTGCTTCTCCAGAATGAACCCAATCTCTGGACTTCTACCCATTTAAGAGTCACCTAATCGTGCTCCACACTGCCTGGGCTAAGCCCTGTCAGTATCTGAAATACCTCAAATAATATTAACCCTTCCGCTGGCATCGCAAATGCAGGATGGACTTTTCAAAAAACTTTTAGAAACGTGATAAACCCACACAGAACAAGACACTACAGTGACACATGGACATGTCACAGCCCTTCAATGAGTCAAGGGCAGCACTTAAGAGAAGTGGGTGGTTAAGTGAACACAAGGTTTACTTGCCCATATGCACCTATGAACATATGGAATTCTTTACACCTTGACCTCAGAGAACAGGCATAAAACTTGAAAACTGCCACCTGGTTTCTGTGGTTATTTTTCAGTTTGGGGATTAAACAACATGTAAACCCACGTGCGTGTGTGTTTCTGTTGCAAATAAGCAACAACAGACAATTGCAAAGCAAGGAGATGGGTGTGAGAAAGAGGATTTCTAGTGACCCAGGGGAAAAAAAAATAAAGGGATGAGTCTGGGCCTGCCAAACAGCTGGTTAAACTTCAGAGATCTGTTTAAGGCTGTTCTGAGGTTTGTCTACCGACAATAGAAAAAGCATCTTCTCCTCTGCCTGTCTTTTTTTTACATTCCCCCCCCAAAACCAACACACTGGAAGGTGCTCCTTCCAGCAGCAAGATCAAGACGTGCTCTCTCACCTTCCTGAAAAAGCAGCATGTTTTCAAACATTGTTTTCCAGAAGAGGTACAGGGGTTGGGTCAGATGAGTGCTCAAATGCTTTTAATGTGTTACCACTCCTTCCTTCAGCTGTTACCGGCTACTCCCATCCCCCTGGGCCCGCACAACCCTGCTAACCCATTGCAGTGCAACCTGCGCTGGGGTTGTTGAGCCCGTCTCGGCACAGCGCCAACCCACCGCTGCCTTCGTCTTGGCTGGGGTCCCGAGAAGAGGCTGCAAACCCTGTTGGTTAAATCCACCTCTCTGTTTCACTCAGCTACAACCAGGGGTGAAGGCTCTCCTGAAAACAGCTCTGTCCTGCGATCCAGCTGTGCACACAAAGCCAAGGAAAAAAATGAGTGTTCAGCTACACTCCGTTTAGAATCACAGAATCATTTTGGTTGGAAGAGCCCTAAGATCATCAAGTCCGACTATTAACCCAGTGCTGCCAGGTCACCACTAAACCATGTCCCTCAGCACCACATCTACGCATCTTCTAAATGCCTCCAGGGATAGGGACTCCACCACTGCCCTGGGCAGCCTGGGCCAGGGCTTGACAACACTTTCTGTTAATAGATTTTTCCTAATATCCAACCCAAACCTCTCCTGGCACCACTTGAGGCCGTTTCCTCTTGTCCTGTCCCTTGCTACATAGGAGAACAGACCAAACCCCACCTAAATTTGATACTGTTCCTGGGGTTTCATGCCACCGTGGTCTGACATTGCCAAGTATAAGATTTGTCAGGATTACAGGAGAAGCTGGAAACTTCTGCCAAGCCCTGAAAGATCCTCTTAAATACTTTGTTGACCGTTTGTAGGGGTGAGTAAGGAAAGATGGACCCTGTTCCCGTGCTGCAAACTCCTTGTTTCACATCCTGGAAAAAAGGGTATGCTGGGATCTCGAGCACAAGTCCAGAGCTGTTCACAAAAGAAAAACAAAGATCCCTCAAACATTTCTTTGTTTCTATTCATAACCACAATTTCATTTGCATTGATGTTTCCCGACCAATTCTCTCCTCAAAATAATTGATGGGGGAAAGATCAAGAGATGTAATTAAAAGAGAAACAAACAAAAACAAAGGGAAGAGGGTAAATGGGCATGTGACTTTGGGTCAGAAAAGGAAGAGGAGCAGGTGGTGGAACTGATGAGGGAGATTTAATGAACTGCGATTGACTTCGAATAACAAAGGAGGAGGATCCTAATCCTACCATTGGATCTATACACATATGGACTTAGCATAACAAATGGTAATCAATCCATCAGCCTTAAATTAAAGATAAGGTGGGCAGGAAGGAAGGGACAGAGTTTACTCCCTCCTCCTCCTCCCTCGTAAAAACTAAATCTGTTTGCCTGTGTCCATGTCTCTGTTGTCAGAATTATCATCTACCATCTCTCCCTTCTCAACCAAAGCAGCCGCCTCCCCGTGCCTCACTACGCCACCATGGGCAGGTGTCTTTGGAGGCCAGCCCAGAAATTTAGGGTCCTGGTTACCCCGATTAATTCACCTGACAGCAATCGAGGTTCAGCAGCCTCAGAAATACCCTCGTAGGACTCTGCATGTAAACACTCACCGAGCTTTAATCAAACACACATCACAAAGAGTCCTGCATGACAGAAAGCAGAGCTGCCACGCCACGGACCTGCCAAGAATAGTCTCATCTGCAAGACAAGGGTTTTTCCTCTTGTGCATCATTTTGGCCCTCACTTTCTCATTCTAGGACAAGCTGCAAAAATATTCTGTGCTTCATATGTTATCTCCTTGGTTCAAGCTGAAAGCAAGTTCACTAGATTTTCTAAATATATCCCCAGGTTTTACGAATCCTCATTAAGTTTTCTAGGATGGAGTTTCTAGTTCAAGGCCTGGATCCTCCAAAGAGAGTTGCACAGTTGGACACCCTATTCGCATACATTTGGCCAAATATCTGCGTGTGGAGTTTTTGTGGGATTTGCCCTAGCGTTTATGCCTGGCAGGCAATTTCTCCCAGAGAAAACGCTTCTAACCTGGCATTTCCAGGGATGGTAGCTAACACTTATTTCTCCTTGACCAGCAGGCAGAAAATGTATGAGCAGTTAATGAAGATCACTGTTGATGCACATTTAAAAGAGCGAAAGCTTGTGACCTATGGGGTAGTAGCAGGAGCTAAGAATTATGATTTTCCATTTCTGCCATATCCTTCCTGTGTGATTTCCCATCATGATCCATATTTCAGCATATTCCAGTTATTACAGAAGAATGTTGCCAGTTGGGCTAGGAGCAGCAGGGAGGAGGTGCTCAGACACATGGGGTGGGAGATATACAGGGTTGTGTTCTGGGACAGAGTCTGGGTGCTCAGGAGAGGTTGGATCTAGCAGAGAGGGCACAAGGAGAGCTTCCCATCTAGAGGGGTTTCCACCACATCTACTATTTGAACAAAGTATTTGCCAATTGAAATGATTCAGTCAGATTTCCTGTAGCCTAAGGAGGAAAAGGCAGGGCAGGCACAGATGGACAAGAGCACAGTATCAAGCCCTGCCACATCAAATCAGGAAAGGGAGAAGAGCAGGGAGAACAGAAATATGTGAAGTAGCCAAAGTTAAATTCTTCTCCCTATTTATAACTCTGCAAGAGGAGCAGGAGGGACCCAAGCACCAGCTTGAACATTATGTTCCCCGTTTCCCTGCTTGCTCAGGTTCTTTTAACCTGTGCATGGACACCTGGGCATTTCAGCTTCACAGAAGCTGAGAAGCCCTCACCAGAAATACACCAGAGCATAGAGGAGCATCCCTCACCCCAGGCATGGGGCACACCAGCAAGTGCTCTGCCCTGTCAGCGGGGATCTCCTGACCTGAGCAGGACTCCAGTGCTGGGCTACTCCTGTCTGACCGTCAGGAGAGGGACTTGGCATGTTGGATGGGAGTTGTGGGAATCTGGGATACTGTAGGCACACACCAAGGAAGTACAGGCAAACACTTGGCAAGTGCTAAACAACACCATCGTGGAATCTGGTCTCTGACTGTGCTTCTCCCAACCTCCGCATCCTACGTGACATCGCACCTGGAGTGTGAATTTGCAGCACATGGGTGTTTTCTCTGTTTTTTGGGTACTGTGTGGGCTGACCGAGAGCTGATATGGCACATCCCATCAAGCTCTTCATCAGAGCACACCAAGGGCTGCCTGGCCTCCCGCTAGGCTAGCAGGGGCTGGCCCAGGTTCTACAGCCCTCTGTGACCACACTTCATTACACCTCCACCAAAGAGGGCAGTTCCCTCTGGCCCAGTGAAACGCAACCACAGAGCATTCTGAGAGGTATCATTTATCACCACCAGCTCTTGAGAATCATAGAATCACAGAATTATTAAGGCTGGAAAAGACCTGAGATCATCGAGTCCAGCCTATGACCTACTACCACCACTCGGCTAAACCCTGCCACTAAGTGTGGCATCCAGTCTTTTCTTAAGCACCTCCAGGGACGGTGACTTCACCACCTCCCTGGCCAGTCCATTTCAGTATTTTATCCCCCTTCCTGTGAGGAAGAGCTTCCGAATATCCAACCTAAACCTCCCCTAGTGCAGCTTCAGGCTGTGCCCTCTTGTCCTGTCACAAATTGCCTGGGAGAAGAGTCCATCCCCCACCTGACTACAACCTCCTTTCAGGTAGAAGACAGACATTCTCCAGCAAGAGCACAGCGTGGTATCACTCACCTGCTCCTGCAGAAGCAACTGGCCAGGGTTTCTGGAGGAGTGCTCAAACACATCTCTCCACATGCAGGTAAGTCACCACCTCAAGCCCTCTGCTTCCTTCTGTTGGCAACTCCCATTTCACTCAGAATTTTTGCTAAAGGGCTTCTTCTCTTATTCTTCAGCAGGGGCCTGCAGCAAAGCACATCAACGGCAAAGAAGGGAGAAGGTCAAAGAGGAGCTTGGCGGTGCACGATCCCCCTCTCAGCCTTGCAGTTTGGGACCTCTCCCATCTTCTTTTCACCTACGAATATCTGGCTGCTTGCCACAGCATAATACAGCAACGGGGGAAGGAGAGGAAGAAGGCTTAACTTTTATTTATTTTAGTGCGATCATTAGGATTATGTCAGGGGGAAAAAGCATTAATACATAATCTTTTCCCTGTGCTATACAACACTGGCTGCTTTTAATTTAGAATTAAATTGAAACACTCACTCAGAGCGGCTTTGAACAGCAGCCAAGGCCTTCTCTTGCATTGTGTGAGCAGCTGGGCAGCCTTTCCACTCTCTCTTTTTTTAAATTTTTCGGGACCACAGTGTCTTATTTTGAGACCTGCGCTGGGGGTCAGTCACTGAAGGTACTTGTCATCCTGCCACAAGTCCAAAGAGTCCCCTTGGCTCGGAGCTGGCACACAGGTGAAGGGGGAAGCCGAAAGCGCATGAACGCAGCCCTCAGCAGACTGAACCTCAGCAAATAAAGCTCTGCAGCTACAAGTATTTCCAGAAGGGATATTTTAAAAAAGCACATCGAAACGTACATTTGAGAAAAAAAAAAAAAAGCTAAATACCGATTATTTATTGTTTTCTTGACAGCACACATCCTTTTGCACGCTTTGTCGCACATGATGAGGCAAGTTCACACAATGAGAACACGGTTGGGAGGTATAAACAGGACAGATGAAGTTGGGTGGGGTAAAGCCAGATTTAGTTAAGAGAACTGGTCATCTTGTTTTGTTCCCGCGACAAGCCTCCGCCAGACTGTTCTCACCAAGCCGGTGAGAAAGGTGCCTCGGCCTCCCTGTTCATTTTAATCTATATAAATACTAGGTTTTGTCAGGCTAAAGAATTCACTGTGGACTCAAGCGTTTTCCTTAATTATTGGTATTCACTGAAAGAAAGAGTAAGTTTGAAGGGGGGCAAAAAAAAAGAGAGAGAGAGAGAGATTGCCACCCTTTCAGTGCTGCTCTGAAGGGACCTCTGCTTATCACAACAGGTGCAAAGGCCACTCACAAAACCAGAAGCGGTTCAATGCTGAAAGGCTAAGAAATTACTTATTCTCTTTGTCAGCTGCTCACACAAGCCGGGTAAAGGCTACTTGGAAGGAAAGAGAGAGGGTAAAAAGAAGGGTTAAAGTTTGTCACAGAAAAAAAAAAAAAATAAAGGAAAAAAAATAGAGAATGAAAGAAAGAACAAAAAAAAAAGAAAGAAAAAAGAACAAAAAAAGAAAAAAAAAAAAAAGAGAGAAAATGTCCACAAGCTGGCAGGTTCATAGGAGACTCTGGGGCAGATGCTGACCTTTAAAATAAATAAATAGATAAATACATAAAAAGAGAGATAGAAAAAAAAAAAGCTAGCAGAAATAAAACTACATCCCCACGTAGAGGGGGAATGAGCAGCACCAGCAGGCTGGGGACTGGGGGAAATTTTAACAGTCTCTCCCACTCCAGCTGAATGGGGAGGGGAACAATGCCAGCTGAAAGCGCAGCATTCCTGTCCCTGCACCCCTGAAGAAAGGGGCTCGGCAGGTCTTTCTGATGGCTCCCTCTAATTACACTTCCTTGTGTATGGCAATTCACGGCCAGCTCAGAGGGAACGTACTCGTTCCCCTGGCGGAGGGGCAGTTTGTATGCCAGACCTATGGAGTCAACATATTGGGCAAAAAAAAAATAATTTAAAAAATATATAGAGAAAAATCCTCCGATGAGGAACCCACAGTTTTCAGGGTACTGTTCTCCCTTGGGCTCTTCCCCGAGTTTTATTCCCCTAACCCTTCTCCTTTCAAGATAAAGCACCAGAAGTAACTGAAATGTCATTTTGTAACACCCCTCTGTTAATTCCTAGATCTCTCTCAAGCACTGCATAAATTTCACCCTCTCTTCATAGAGCTTGCGGTTGTTTTACATCTGGTGCATCTTATTTTCTAAAGGCCGATAGTTCTGTTTATTTTAAGCAGGCCTGGAATGATGTGCAAACCAGCCATGCCTGTTAGATGCTGATTGTTCCCAGAACCAGATGGTCAAACCTTCCTCTTTTAAGACAGCTGACTCAAAGCCATAAAAGAAAACACCAAAAATGAAAACAATCATCAACAACAACATCAAAAAACACCCTGTGGTGGGAAATAAAAATGTTTGAATGTTGGCACTGTGAGACAGAAAAATCTCAGAGAAAGAGTGTTTGGTTTCCAGACCCTGGAGGTCCAGCATGCGAAGGAGGGAATTTGCTCATCAGGAAGTTTCTACCATTGGCAAATGAACAGGAGGAATTCCCTAGCTTAAATATGACAGATGTTCATACCCCTGCTACCCAGAAGCACTAAAACCCCCCTGTGGTTATTCTGACTGCCCTGCTAAACGAACGGCGAGTTAGAGCGCTAATAAAACATCGCCATGAGAACCGCCACTGCCCGCACCTGGAGGTTCTCCGATACCCGCCACTGGTTTCACAATTTACAGCCAAACCCAAAGAGCTTCAAGTTGAAGAACAGTCTCTTGTCTTCCTCGTGGTTCTCCTTCTTCCCAGGCTTTTTCTATTCACAACTGGTCCTGGTTTAATTGGGCCACTTTGCTGGAGGGGTCACTGTCAGGCACAGTGTAAGGAGAATCACTCCACAGTTTACAAAACCCAACTTGCCTACAGCAGGTTTAAGGCAACACAGGATCTCTGTTTATAAAGCTACTCCAGCCCGGCTAAGCCTGAGAAAACCTACGCTAAAAGTTACATCGGTCCAGCATCAGGTTGCAGGTGATCCTGTGTCTGTATATCCAACTGGTTTGTTCTGGTTTAATAGAACCCATTCCTCCTCATGCTGACCAAAAAAGCCCAGAAAACAACAACGATGTACATTTTTACACCACTGGAACTAAAATGAAAAATATTTTTAAACTACCACAGTAAGGTTATGGGCAGAAACAAAGAAGATACTAGAAAGCAGCTTGTGAATTTTCCACACAAAGGTGTAAACGTAGAGCACAGCGGCTGCTTTGCACTGGTGGGTGGCAGGGAGGATCTCTCCCCAGTAGCTTTTCCTTCTTCCACTGCCTTTCACCTGTCCAGGGGAAAACAGACACATAAGTTGCCCAAGGACTCCAAAAAACCCAATCACTTTCTCCTTAACCATCATAACAGAGACATGTAAAAATAAGAGAAACCCATACACCTTTCAGCAACTACTTTTACTCAACTTTCCCTAATATCAGGAAAGAAAGATGTGATCCCTACAGGAAAAGACTTTGTGAACATTTCAAGAAAGACAGAAAGCCCATTTCAAACATTACAAGGAAAGGAAAGGAGTCAGATTTTTTTTGCAGTTTCTCGTTCATTTTTCTACAGTTCTTCGAAATGGCAAAATCTCACTTAAAGGACATGTGCTCTGTCTGAGCTACTGCAAACTCAAGCTAAACACAGGACTAGATTTAACAGAAAAGGTCACCCAAAAGGCTGTTTGTACTTGAGATAAAAATCAGGTTTTGAACTAAATTAAACTCCGAAGATTAGAGACACAGTCAAGACCTCAGTGCAAGTATTTCACGAGAGTCCTGTGGTACTAGGTTGTAGGAATCTCTCTATTCACATCAAAATGTTTTGGGCAAGGCTGAGAGAGCGATTCTCTGTTGGAATAGGCTACCCAGGGAGGGGGTGGAGTCATCATCATTAGAGGTGTTCAAGAAGAGATTGGATGATGTACTCAGGGACAAGATTTAGATTATGAGACAATATTGGGTAATAGGTTGGCGATAGTCTAGGTAGCAGGTTACAGGTTGGACTTGATGATCTCTATGGCCTTTTCCAACCTTGTGAATTCTGTGATTCTGTAACTCACTCTTGCTCACAGTTAGAACCCTACAGGTAGAAAACCTAAGTTCAGCTCCTCCTTCTGCACAAAAGCATTCACAGATGGCAGAACTAATTGCATATCCTCGTGAAGTATCTCAAAGTGCAGTCATTTAAAAACAAGCCCCCCTAATGCATGCCGAGTAAATAACAACACAAAAAAATTAGTAGGTGATAGTGTCGAAAATATTGTTGTACAAACAACTGAAGACACCGTGTAATGTCTGCTCTGGATGAGGGAAGTTCCCTGCATTCACAAAGTCCCCAGGACGACGGGAGTCTGAGCTTCTTGCCACCTCTAGACACCGGCACAACGCAGATGTTTAACAACAAGGACCACACTCCCAGTGCACACAGCCCTCACTTGTCAACGTCCCATATGCTGAAAAATATTTTCTGTGCTAATTGGCAAGGACGGTTGTTAATCTGCCATAGAATCGCTCCCTTACAAACCTCGGCAAAATCCACTTACCTTTGAGCCAGGGGTACTTCAGAAAGTGTTTGTCCTCTTTGCATTGGGATCGAGAGAGATGTAGAGAAAGAAGAGATGAGGCAGAAGCATCAGAATTATAGTAGGGCTTTAGTAAAACTTCAGAAATCCCATAAAAATGTGAGAGAAGCCACAAGCTCCGCGCTCAGGAGAGCAACTGGCAATTAAAACCTTGATACAGCAAGTCATTCGAGTTTATTTAAAGACACACTTAAAGATAAACGCAAAACGTTTTGCTCAAACATTTTGAGGAATATGATCCTTAAGCAAGATTAACAAGTCTTTAATAACCCTTGTGTTATGAAATGTCAGTATAATTAAGCAGTAAATCAATAGCACAGTAGCACATGCTGCGGATCGCAAGGGCTGTAGTTTGAGGAACAAGAGAAAGGGCAACCTCCTCATCTTTTATGACAGTGACACATGTTATATATACCAACACTTTTCGCATGATGACGTTTTTGGTCCCTCTAGTCACCCATGAGGCCATCTGTCTACTTGGTAAGGGGTATGTGGAGAAAGACAGCGATTTTCTTCTTCGATTTATACAACTTTCAAAGGAGGTTAAAAGGAGGACCCGTCACTCCTGAATGGCTGCCCGCACTAGCACGCTGCCTTGTTTCGGTTTACTGCTCCCTCGACCTGCTGCCCTTCTAGCAGCTGTGGTTAGACCTGGTGTGAGAGTGCTCAGAGAGCTCAGGGGGCAGATAAACCATTGCCAAAACGTGATGTTCCCCCAGCTTAGAGCCGCAAGGGGCCAGCCCTGTCCATGCCATGGTGCCAGAGGTGGGGTTTGCCCAGCCAGGGCCAGGCGAAGGCAGAAACACAGGAGCAGAGATGTAGCCTAAACCGAAGCTGTCAGAGCTACGCCCTGGTGAGTGACATAATACATGTGTTCCACTGCCTGGCCCAGGCCAAATTAGCACATCTGGGGCCCACATTTACCTCCGCTTTGGAGCACCTTTGCCATTAACACTAAAAACACATCCTGGAGGACATAAGGACTTGAGATGAAGGAGGTGAGAGGGGAAATAAGACACCTTGCCTCTCCCCCTCACCTTGTTCCTCCCGCCTACTCCCGCATGGCTCAAAACACTTTGCAACTTGAATGCTGTCAATCTCCTTACAGGAGAAATATATTTACAGAAACCCCGTCGCTGCGGCTGAGCGCTTTTATGGTGCCAGATGTCAAGGGACATGAAGTCAATAAAATAAAGCATAGTCCAAGGAGTAGGGTCAAAATTTTCTGCTGCCAGCGGTGAAAATCACAGCTTCTCCAACTTGAATAGAGCTGTGCCAGTTTACCTCAGTGAGAACTGGGGCTGGCAGGCAGGTACAAATATAAATAATTAGTCTGAGTGTGCTGTTTGGACAAGAAGACATTTGTCCTTCACAGGAGAGATTTTGCTAGGAAGAGTTAACACCTTTTCCCTTGAAATCCAGTAGGGCAGCTGCAGATGACATCAGATTTTGTGCCATACTGTTTTATATCAACACACACAAAGCATCTAAGGAAGACCAAGCACTGCTTGAGACTGTAATGAGAGCAATGGTCAGAGGTATCACAATAAATGACATCATCTAGAGATTCCTCGATCATATGTTTGTACTTAAAAACAGAGATATCTTTAAAATATTGGGGGATATGCAAACAGAGCAAAAGCACCAAGGGTTCAGGACTTTCTGGTAACCAACCCACACACATGGATCTTGGGTACACATGTGAAACTCACCCACTTTCAACTAAAGCAAACAACCCAGGAAGATGCCAGGGTATGAAACTGAGGGATCCATATCGCTGTATTTTGGCACTAATGCAGCAAAGCCGAGGAGAAGTGAAGTTAATTAAAATTCATATGTCATTTCCATTTCCTCTGCATGTCTACAAGACTGTTTATTCTCACCATCTGAAAGAGATTCTCACCATCTGAAAGAGATATTAATTGCTGCTCTTGGTTGGTGAGAATAAACACTACAAGAGATCAAGTTCCCTAGTGAAGCCTTCTCAGTTTTGCTTTTAAAACTCAATGGAACAGCTTGAAAGGGCTGTTTCTATCTACACAGCAATTGGCTTAGGATGCAAGCCTAGAGTGAAGTCCATTACCGCTTGGCCACCAAAATTCTGCTGATGAGCACTAGATCAGCGTTTGTTGTTCGTTTCCATCAGCCACAGCTCAGAAAATTTTGCCTGTAGATTAGGTTTAGGTGATTTGCTTCAAGTAATCCCATTTCTTCATCGCTTGTGCCAGCACTACGGCTGCTGAAGCAATCAGCAGCAGGTGGGATCCCAAACAGAACCTTGTAAATAACCTGGAGAGACAGGGTATGGAAATAATGCAGGTGTTTGTTCATCTGCTATTTCAACATTGCTACGATATTGGAGCTGAGATGAGGTCTAGCAGAGGCCACACTGGCGCAGCGCTCATGGAGCATCTTGGAGAGTTCTTATCTCTGGCAAGCATAACACCTTGTAGTAACACAGCATGCACAGTTCCGTGGTGATTTCTTCCCCTCCACCAGAGATTGAAGTGACCTGGGTGGATAGAGCAGTCTGTGACAACCCAGAGCTTCATGGTCCCCATGATTGGTTTGACTTCCAGTCACATCACTTCCATTGTGGCTATAGGTGTGTTTTTAACTCCGAGGTGCTTAGGCTTGTAGATCCTGACAGTGACCATGCTGTGAACACTTCCCCTTGATGCCAACATCACTGCTTTCCAGGCCTTCAGAGCACCTACAGCTAAAAACCAGCAACACGTGTTTCAGCTGGATCAGCAATGTAGGCTCCTTCACCCCTCTGAACACAAAGTCAACAAAACTGGACAGAATCCAAATCAAGGTGCCTACTGTCAGACCCCAGCCCACCTTAGAGTGACGCTTCTCCGCATACTATTCATCAAGTAGCATGTGGAAATAGTATGGTTGGGGTGTGCAATTATACACCTGCAGGTTTCACTGATCCATGACAGAAGGCTGGTCCACAGCCCTGTGACCTACCCCAGCAAAAATAATAATAAAACAAAAATGATAGGAAGAATTAATGTCCATGGTGAAGTGAGATGCTGTGGAGTGAAACACGTTTCTGGGAGGCTTTGACCAATCCAGGGAAGTAGTGTGTGTGGTACAGAACCACCCAGCAGACAACAGGAGAGAGGCTATATACAATAGGCCAAAAAAGTGAAGCACCCATCACATCTACTGCTGCCACTTCCCAGCTAAAAACAGCTCACAAGAACCTCTTAGGAGGTGGCAGTTTTCATAAACCTTTGTATTTCACAGAGATTTGAAAACAAATGCCCATATTACTGAGCATCTACCAATAGGTGATGAAAGAGATTAGCCAGCCCTCGGGCAGCAGAAGAAAGGCTAGTGAGACAAAAAGAACAGGGCTAAGCTGTTCCTGTAGGAGTGTGAGGAAGCTCCAGAGCCAACATGCATGTTTAGCAGGTCTTACAGCTCCTGGAAGAGCCAGGTAACACTAAGGGGTTTGCCAGGGCTGTATATCAGGCTCATAGCATCTTCAAAAATGAAACTTAAGCTATGGAAACATTGGAAAAAATGCACGGAAAGCAAGTAAACAAAATCTATCTTGAAAATCTGGCTGAAACTTGTCCACAAATGTAAAAATTCAAAAGCTAGCTGTGCTGTATTTGTGAGGCACTTGAGCAACACAAGGTGTGAATGGAATGGATTTCAACTAAGCATAAAGAAAAAGAAATACTGTGCTGTACTTTCAGCCAAAAATTCTAGGAAAGGGACAGAAATTAGAAGCGACCAATTTAAGAGGAACAGTCTGTGCATACTTCTCAGTTAACAGGATTTCTTTTGTCTCTCAAGCAGTTATTTACCTGAACACTTCAATTCTCAAGAGATCTGGAGTGATGCAAAAAACCTGCCTCTCTTGCAGCATCTGTTTACAGAAGCCGTACCTGCTGCAAAGCCATCGCAACACAACAAATTTGGCTTCGGTGCTAATTTGCTCACTCTTAAGTGTCACTTGAGACAAAAGCTGGGCCTGGAGTAATAGGGAGCAATCTCCATAAACACATCGGAGCCAAATACTTCAGTAACATGAAGGTTGTAAAATCTGATGAGAAAATGTACAGAATTTAAAGCAGTGTCATTTTGGGGGGCATTTCTGGGCAAGTTGAGGTATATGCAGGACCTTTCCTCTTCCCATTCCTTGGGGTAACTACATGAGACTCATTTTGTGTGCAGCTCAAATGCTGGACAGCCAGTACTTTACAACTCATCCCTAATTTCTAGCATTCACCACCTTTCTACTACTGCAGAAATATTGGGCTGACTCGATGTGGTGGGGAAATAGTGTTTTGTACCCACTTCTGGCCCATGAGAAGCCAACAGGGTTTTTCCCACTGACTTAAGGACAGCAGGAACAAGCTCCTAGTGAGAAATAAAAAGAGACTGTTTGCTCTATTTGAACACACACACCTCTGTGACACTGCCATCATAATTTGCCACAATCCTCTTGGGTCTATTTCTAATGCAAACCCAGAAGCCAGCTCTATCAAATGCGAAGAATGACAATGTCAAAAAAAACCCCAAAACAGTAAATCCTTCAGCTTTTGAGTAAAGGAGAACACATCAGTGACTCGCTAATCAATGTATGGACCCTTTTGTAAAGCTCTCAGGTCTCTGTGGAAACTTGATTTTTCCCTAACAAGTTTTTGACTATGAAATGATGCGTTGAGAATATGTAATATATTTATCCCTACATCTTCACAACAGTGTAACTGCCACTATTGGCAGGGCAGGAATCGGGTACTAAATCCTATCCATCACTTTGAAAATGTCACTGTCTAACCTCAGCCCGACAGCTCCAACGCACAGTCTCCCCTGGAGATACTCCAGCCCTGTACAAACAGATATTTTGAACATCCACTTCTGAAACTCTCTCTTCACCTCAAGGGGAAACTTGAGCCCGTTTATTATCTATAGAGCGCCACAGATATTCATGCGCTCTTTTTTAAGCACAATGCCTTTGTCCCCCAGAAACAATCACGCTCGGAGCTACCCCAGTCCACAGAGAAGCTGGTGATCACCTGGAGGCCGAAAAATGAAGTGGCATTTCCAGAGCCCCTTCCCAATAAAGTTCCTGATTGATGAGTACAGTTATTTACACGACTGCAAGGCACGCTGCAATGAAATATATTTTCCCCCTTGACCAGTGAAACATCTGGGGTTGCCCCCAGGTGTCTGTAGACACCAGTCCTACACCCACCAGAGCAATATCACACGCACAGCGACGCTCCAACAAAGAGCACTAGAAGCAAGGTTAAATATCATTCGGAGAGGTGCAACACCAAATAAAAGGTGAGATCCAGGGGGAGGAGAGAGATTACAGCAGTGCAGGACCCTGGGGTGCTCCTGTTACACGCTCATCCCAAGAGCTCCTCTGCGCTTTTGGTATTAATTAGCATTTGTTAACATATGGAGATATTTACCCAGAAGGAAGGTTGGTGGAGAGGTTACCAGAAACAGCCTCTCTCCCTTTCCCCCATCCCCTTCCCACTGGGGCACAGGGGCCAGCTCTCCAGCTGCTATAAATCCGCAGCGCTCCACTGATTTACACCAGCTGAGCATCTGGTTTCAAGACATTTCCGATCATGTATAGAAAGAACAGAGCCATGATGTGCTGCTTATTAATCTCCCTCCTGAGCTGAGTCTGTGGTCCTCACCTGTACTTTGCTTGGATGTGTTGCCCCGTGCCATGCCACCTGCCGGGGCACTACATGGACACAGTCAAGCCAGCTCCTGGTGCCCATCACCTGGGGAAAATAGGTGTAGGATCCTACTTTGCATCTCCTCTTATAAAATGGAGGTGGAAGAGAGGAGGGGCAATCCCAGCCCACTCACTCTCCTGGCCGTTTGGGGAGGATCAATTAGCCAGTGTTTATAAATTGCTCTGAAGGGGTCAAGTGAGGGAGTGATTGATGTCAGCTTCTCAGCATCATGTTTAACAGCTGACTGAGGGTTGCTTTTAACTTCTCCTAATAACAATGGCACCCACCACCCAGCCCTCAGCTTGCAAGGGCAAAGCTTGGCCCCAGTTGCCATCCCCTATGGCACAGGAGGTGTCCCCTGGTCCTCACACAGGTCCCACAAAGAGGCAACACAGCCCTGGCCACCCTCCTCGGAGCTCCTGGTGGAGAGGACCCACCTCCAGCCCAGCCCTGCTGCCTCCCACCTCACCTTCTGCCCAGGCACTCCTTTTGCTCAGCTTTCCAGCCACTTATTTTACTGGTGGGATTGCTGTGCACAGGGGAAGGAGCAGTGGCGCTTGCTCTCTCAGGTCCTCGCCACCTCCTGCAGCTCAAACCACATACCAACCACAGCTGGTTTGGTTCAACTCGTGCCCAAAGCACTTGTCAGCACTTTCCCATGGACGAATGGCAGGAAGGTGGCCCATCCCCTTTGCTTTTCTGCAGGCTGTATTTGTGCCTTTGCATCAACATTTACCCCAATCTTTGCCTCATTTTTCTGAAGAAAGAAGTGCTTTTCTCTATAACAGTAAAGAAGCTTTATTCAAAGTTGTCCAGTACTCAAGTCTTCAGGCTACTCAGGCTTCTAACCTGACTTGAATTCCTTTTCCTGCCTGTTCTTTATATGGAAAATCTGAAATGTATATATACATGTTTTGTTTACGTTTAAAGCTGCATTAGTTTCAAAGATAACCTCCGTTAAGAATTAAATTTTAAAAAAAATCTGATATAATAGGAATATTCTTGCATTGCGGGCACCATGTTTTGCTGATCCTTCTGCATTCCCGTGACAAACGTGACTAAGCCACGATAACACAAAGTCACTCATCTGGCAGCACCCGCCTCCTCTGCAAGGAAGCACAGAAGAAGAATCATCTCTGGTGAGAGCAACAGAGGAACTATTTGCTTGGCAATGGTGCAGATGGTCTATCTGGATGGTTCCATAGTCAGCCATGTGCCCAGGACGTGACCACTACAGCAATGGGCGGTAAATCTTGCTATGAGTAAAGCTGGGAAAGGACAAGAACCTGAACCAGCAGCTTCCCAGCAGCTGCCCCATCTTCTCAAGGGCCACCAGAGCAACTTTGTGCCAGTCCCCTGTGGCTAAAAAAGCGAAGGTAGCACCTTTCCTCCAAATAGCACAACACAGGGGCAGCTACATCACTTTTCTATCTTATTTCCTCAGAGAGGCAACAAGATATTTGGCTTTAAAGCAGGCAAGGGTGCAGACTCAGTTCTTCGCCTCCTGAGGTCCCTGGGAGTTCTGCCACCAGTTTTAACAGCCAGGCAGTCGGGGTCACTCTATGGTGCTTAAGCAGCCCCTCTGGAATCGCAGCCCTAGACTGCAATTAGTGCTGATTTATTCTGGGTGACTACAGTTCAACACAGACCAGTACTGGTCTGGCTGCCACTATTTATCCTTGAGATTTGCCAGTAAAGGCAGCAATTCTTTTGATCTTCCTAATAGAGAAAATTGGAGAGCATACAATTAGCCCTTCCC